>JAIUZE010014230.1:0-22890 GCA_022085475.1 Heliosperma pusillum | reverse complement strand
TTCTATGAGTTCTAGAAGGTGAGATTCAAGCCGGCTAGGATTGATAGAGTTTGGATTACCGATTGTTAACTGATTCACATGATTACGTGTTGATTAGGGTTTGAGTGTATCACGGCCATGTTTTTGAGAGGAACCTCTGAGCTAGCATACCAGCTTCCCTACCTCGAGTTATAGTTATTATCGGTTTCACATGATAGCTTTCACATGCTAGGTTATTTGTTAGTTATCTGTTTTCATAACATGAAAAGCATATCATATATGTTTAAGTTTTGTATTTTCCATATACATCGCTTTTATGTTATTCATGTTTCATTAAACTCGACATTTCGTGGCTGGGAGGACTCGGAGTTACTCCCCACTGACTGTGGCTTCAGTGTTTATATTTAATGCGGTCGAACAGGTGGTGAATGCATACATTGGGTACATTGACGAGCTAGCGAGCGAAGTATTACCTTGGACCTATATTCGGTTCTTAGATTGTATATTATTATACACTCTTTCATTTCCGTATTTATACGGGAGAATGTCTACCGTTTAGAGATTTTTTTTTATTGTATAATAATCTTATTTCCGTTTTTGTACTGACCCTTTTTATTCGGAAACCTTCATTATGTATAACTTATTTATTTTTTCTTTCCGCAAATTTGAGGCTGTCACAGTTGGTATCAGAGCATTTTTGCTCCCGACGCACGTTTGTGTACCTTGCATAAATAACTTGACCTTAATAAAATAATAAACTTGTGAGATAGAAGGGTAGGATGGGTAGATTAGGATTTATGTTGTAGTCTATGTGTTTATGCTAATTGTTAGGAGTAACTTAATTGGTTTTGTTTCTTATGAAGACGGTTGGACCTCGTGTAGAAGAGATCGTTGTTACTGCCAACCAGGTCCCTCCTCATAAAGAAGACCATTGCCAGGAGGCTATGCTGGGGTGGCTAGCCAAATTGCTAGGAGCAATATTACGCCTTATGGTGGAATATGTGTTACCTAGAAGGAGTATCCTCTACCGAAGATTTGAAAATTTATAAGCCTACTTGAAGTGAATTCCTTCTTCATCTTTGATTTCTCTCGTCCTTATAGTATTATGCCCTCTTCCTTCCATCTAGGTACTACTTTCTCTTCCAACCTAATTGCTTCTTGAAAATTTCTATTGATAGCTCCTCCATCTTAACATGGGTATCCTTACCTCCCTCTTGTAACATTTTTTATGGATGTCATAACCATCGGTTGGTGGTATATTATACTTAGTCGGAAGAACTTTGAATCTTGTGGAATATTAGTGTATGTTAGAATGAACTTGTGATTTGAGGAAAATGGTATAGATCTAATTTCACCCTATGGTGGTGAGAGTTGGTATCCTTGAGGAAGGTGTGGTAAGTTATGTTTAATGATTTTAATGCTAGATACTTGTCATGAATTGTGTGTAAATAGTTCATGATATTCGAGGGTGTAAGATCGAATGAGTTGGCTATGACTTCTTAACTCATTAGTAATTTAGTCTTTTGGACTTAGAAGTTTAGTATTGGTTTGAAGACCATGCTTATGATATGTCTATTTTGGAGTAAATAAGAAGTTTCGAATATGGTACCTAGCCATCCTATTAAGCTAGTTCCGTGTTTAGATGATTATAAGGATTTGAGGATAAACTTAGGAGGAAAGTCTCTTAGTGTTTAGACTATGAAAACTTGAAGTTGCAATATCATTTCTTTTAAGGATCGAATTAAGCAAAATGGTGATTGGTGGTTGTGGTTAAGGATTTTAGTGGTTCTTTAAAGGTTGCTTGGAAAAATAGTTGTTTTAAATGTTGGACCCTAATGGGAATAATTACCTTGTGGAATTTTGGATTTGGATGACCAAACTTGAGGAATATCCTCATAAGCAAAAACCGATGTATTAAGAGTTTGGAGGAGATAAATAAATTGATTTACGGTTGCATTGCCCTATGTTTGGCAAAAGTTATGTGAAATAAGATTTGTGTGACTAATCTCTTTGAGGTTTTGTGATTCAACTTTTGAGGATGAGAAGGTTCGTTGTTAATAATTTAGGGTAATGAAGTTTTGAAGAAATTGGATTAAAGGATTTCATAGTAAGTCATTTACTTTGTGGTTGTTAACAATCTTGGTTCCCTAATTATAAATATTTTGATGGTGGTTTTCAATAAGAGTTTTAAGGAGCTAAGAAGATTAGAGTTCATAATGAATCTTTCATGGTTTGTTAGTTACAAGTTTACCGTACCAATGGACCTTAGAAGATTTTAATTGAATTTGAATAATTGGGTGTTGTTACTTGATGTATCGTGCTTATGAAATATTTTGGTAGGAATCTGATGATTGAAAATGTTTAGGATATATTGCACTCTCTTGAGGACTAGATTCTGGTGCAGTTAGTGGTGTTGAGTTACGATAAAACATTTGAAGTATCATAGATGGAAGATAGTATGGTGATTCATTCCTCTCTTTTCTCTCTTTCTATTCGATTTATTCTTTCGAATATTTCGTTCCTTCTATCAATTATCATCTCGTATAGATAGGTTATTAGAAGCTTTAGTTAGAAATTTTAGGTATAGATAGTAGTGTTATTACCTTTACTATAGAATTTTTGAACTAAAAGCCTTTGGAAATTTTATTGATTTCAAGTATTTTACCGTCAAGGAGTGTTGAGACTCGTTATTGGAGACGTTCGATAACTAGTTTTCTCATTAATTGACGCGAAATTGTATCTTTTGAGTCTTTGACTTGGACGATGAGATTCTTGACTGCAGACGAGAATCTTCCGCCCCATTGATAAGACCATGTATTTTTATTACAAGTATATTTTAACAGTTTTGAAATAGACCTACATATATGTTACGTTCCTTCTTCTAAGTTTCGAGGACGAAACTTTTTAAAAGGAGGGGTGATTGTAACAACCCGAAAAGTACCCAATTTTTCTAGTGAAAATATTTACTAACACTTTTCAGTAGAACTTAAGTTTTTAAAATAGAATTTATTGTTTCGAGTCGTATTTTGAAATTCCGCGTTCGTATTTGGAATTTCTGAGAGATTTCATGAAAGATCCCGTTTTTAGTCATCTTTGACTTTTCTTGACTTTTAAGTCGTCTTTGACTTTTCTTGACTTTTTAAAGTCGTCATTGACTTTTCTTGACTTTTAAGTCGTCATAAACTTTTCTTAAACTTTTAAGTCATTTTGACTTTTCTCGACTTTTAAGTCGACTTTGACTTTCGTTGACTTTTCCCGACTCGCCTGGTAAGTTTGAAGACCGAAATTTTATTTAAAAAAAATAATATTTTTGATTTATTTTTATTAAGATTTATTAAGATTTATCGTAATTTAATATAATTATTTTGAATTTATTCGGAATTAAAGAATAACTTTTACGGTTTTAACCCAAACGTCATTTAACTATTCCCGGGTCAACTTAAGTTCCGAAACACGACTTTGACATGAGTCACACGCCCCATGTCACTGGTTTTCCACTCACATTAGATATTTTAATTCTTTTGACTAAACTAATAAGAATATCTTAGATATTTTCAACTTTATCGATCAGTTAACGAAAATTACGCAAATCGCTCAAAACAGATCCGCTTTCTCACCATTTCACACGTCTTCTTTCTCCTCTCTTAGGCTTGATACTTTCATTTCTTTTGAATACAATATCATAATATCTAGATATTTAATTAATTAACTTTATCGTTAATTATATTTAATGTTTACCGTAAAATATTATTAAACGCGAGTCAATTAGCTAACAACATTTCAAAACTCGGACATTATATTAGGCCTAGTAATTACACGGCGAATCCACTTTTTTACTCACAAACAACGTAATTTTACAAAACATCAAAATAAGAGTAAATCACTTCGTTAATGTTCTTGGAGCGTTCTTCGCGTTCTTCAAGTTCTTCACGTTCTGAGCAAAACCTTCATAAAAACCTTCATTTCGTAAGTAAATCGTCCTAACTTATATTTCTAGGATCTCCTCTTCGCTCCCCATCTTCACGTACGGTTTATTTTCAAATCCGACAAAATCGTTTTCAACACTTTAATTATGGAATATCAAAGTTTTAAGTCTAATAATGTTTTTCTTGTCATTTCGTATAGGGGAAGATTTTGAAGACGAGTTTGGTGACTCATATATTTTAGGAGATGATTAGAAGACGGGTTTCTTATTTTCTTGGTTCTTATTATTTTGGTGCTACTTGATTTTAGCTAAGCTAAGGTAACGATTCCGAGTTACTCGACGATATAATGTCACATAGCTTTTGTTTCTTTTATTTTTGGTTCATCTTTTGTTTTTATGCATGTTATTATGATTTATGGATTTTTAGTAAGTAACATGATAAGTGGTTAATATTATTATGTTTGATGAATTTATAGCATGTTTGGTATCCTTGACATATTTTTATGATTTGTCATAATCATGATTTTTGTATGATGGATGGTTAAATTGGATGTTTAAAAATGGATGTTGTTAATTAAAACATGTTAGAATTTATTTGGAAGTGTGGTTGTTTGAACCGTGAGAATGGGCCGTGTTGGGGCTGTGAACCGGCCGGTCCAGGCCTGGTCAGACCGGTTCAGGCCGGTCCAGCCCGGTCTGGATTTGGTCCGGGTGGGGTTCTTGGGAGTTGTGTCGATATTTGATTGTTATGTTGTTGTTTTGACGGGTTTTAATTATGATAAGCATGCGGGAAATAATTAGAAACGGTTTTTATTAAAATCGTCAAAACAGCCAAAACAGGCCCAAATCTGTCCGTGGGGCCCAGTCCAGGCCATGTGGGGTCCGGCCCAACTCAGCCCGTGGTAAAAGAGTGTATAATAATATACAATCTAAGAACCGAATATAGGTCCAAGGTAAATACTTCGCTCGCTAGCTCGTCAATGTACCCAAGTATGCATCACGAACCTGCCAACCGCATTAAATATAAACACGGAAGCCACAGTCAGTGGGGAGTAACTCCGAGTTCTCCCAGCCACGAAATGTCGAGTTTAATAAAACATGAATAACATAAAAGCAATGTATATGGAAAATAAAAAACCTTAACATATATGATATGCTTTTCATGTTATGAAACAATTAACTAACATATAACCTATCATGTGAAAGCTATCATGTGAATCCGTTGTCAATCTATAACAAGAGGTAGGGAAGCTGGTATTTTAGCTCAGAGGTTACCTTTAAAACATGGCCATGATGCCCTCGACCCTAATCAACACGTAATCATGTGAATCAGTTAACAACCGGTAATCCAAACTCTATCAACCTTAGCCGGCTTGCATCTCACCTTCTAAGATTCATAGAATCATACAAACATGAAAGACCAATACTTCTACAAAGAGGCATAAGTTCTTAGTACAATCAATAGAAGACTTCTGTAACTCGAGTCTATACCACGAGGTAGGATATACTTAAATATTTAGGCTCAGCGGTCACGCTAATGACATGGCCAAAATACCAAGCACACATCTGGGCTCAGCGGTTACCTTTAAAACATGGCCCAGATCCAAAGTACATATCTTAGCTCAGAGGTTACCCTAATAACATGGCCAAGATACAACTCTACCCTAATCCTAGACTGCGCAGACCAGAGAAGTGCGGAAAAACATCGCACCCAAGACTCATCACATGAGTACCCCTAAGGAGATCCACCAAAGGGTTGGCTAGTACTTAAGCTGTCTCCATTCCCCAAATTGGAAGCAATGGCAGCCATGCCCCGACTTGGATATAAACCCACCAAGCCGAGACACAAAAGCTATCAACGGTGAACATATACTCGTTAAAGATAGTAAGGCCTAACAATGTCATGGTCCAAGATACTCGTTTAGAATTAGAATGGTCAAGACGCCATATACTCATAATTCTCTATGGGTACTTAGTCAACACGACACCAACCATATAATCAAACAGTCACGGAAAAACTTCCTATCATGTGACTAATTGCACATAAATCATATTCAAATATCATATCGCCTCATATCTACTAAGGCTCATTCATTCATTCATTAAATAACACCTTACCTGAAGACAAATCCCCGACCCGAGTCCCGCGATGGGTCATCAGTCAAAACGGGGCTGACTAGATCTTAGTTTGACCAAACCCGTTTGGCCAAACCGGCTAGAAACAGAGTCTTAGCCATCGAGGCTTGAACATAAGAATATCACATTCATTTCATGTTATTTCATTCTATTTCTAACATGTGAATTATTAATTCATGCGCAAACCCGCTTGACTTAAAGGATATAAAATTAAACTACAATCACGTATTATAATTTCTAACATGTGAGAAATAATAATATATTGAAAAGCTTTTAATTAAATAATTTACTTATTAAAATTTCCCACTTGCAAAATATTACAAAACACGATAAAATAGCAATAACTCAAAAACCGTCACAAGTCCAAGGGGACCCACGGTTCATTTTTGGACCGGTTTTGTTCATCATTTCTAAGAACCGTTTCTTAATATTTCCCGCATGCATAACATCTTTAAAACCCGTCAAAACAACAACAAAACAATCAAACATCGACACAAACCACAAAGACCAAACACGGACCAACCAGACCGGTCTGGACCGGGTCTGAACCGGCCTGAACCGGCCTGGTTTGGACCGGTTTCCAGCCCCCCAAAACAGCCACCTTTCACGGCCCCACCAACAATCAACCCCAAATTATTTCCAACATGTTTTGATTATCAAACAACCATTTTAACAACCAATTAAACCATCATCATACAAAAATCATGATTATTAACAAATCATCCAAATATGTCAAGAACACCAAACATGTCATAAATTCATCCAACATAATCAAAATGATTACTTATCATGTTACTAATTAAAAACCGTAAATCATAAACAACAACTAAAGTATGTAACATTAATTCGTCGAGTAACTCGGAATCGTTACCTTAGCTAGCACAAAATCAAGTAGCACCAAAATATAAGAACTAAGAAATAAGAAACCCGTCTTCTAGTCTTCTCCTAAAATATACGAGTCACCAAACTAGTCTTCAAAATCTTCCCCTATAAGAAATGACAAGAATAACTTTATTAGAACTAAAACTTGATTTTCCATAATTAAAGTGTTGAAAACGATTTTGTCGGAATTGAAAATAAATCGTACTTGAAGATGGAGAGCGAAGAGGAGATTCTAGAAATATAAGTTAGAACGGATTTGAATAAGAAATGAAGGTTTTCTGATGATTTTGCTCAAGAACGACGAAGAACGACGAAGAACGATGAAGAACGATTAAAGAAAGTGTTAATTAGATCTTAATTTGATTTATTGTAAAATGAAAAGTTGTTAGTGAGTAAGTGTGAGAGGAGCCGTGTACATATAGAAGAAATATGGAGTCTGGTTTTGAAATTGTTGTTACGGGATTGACTCGGGTTTAATAATTATATTACGGTAATTAATTAGATATTATTTGGTTTTATAATAGTTTAATGAAATATCTAGATATTAATTAGATATTATGTTATTGTAAACAAAAGAAAGGAAAATATCTAGCTTAAGAGAGGAGAAAGAGACGTGAGAAAAGAAGAGAAATCGGGTCTGTTTTTAAGCGATTGCGGAATTTAAGTAGACAGACCGATAAAGTTACAAATATCTTAGATATTATTATTAGTTTAATCATATTAATTAAAAGATCTAACATGAGTGGAAAATAGGTGACATGGGGCGTGTGACTCATGCAAGAGTCGGGTTCCGGGTTTGTTTCGGGACTTAAGTGGACTCGGGAATAGTTAAATGACGTTTGGGGGTAAATCATAAAAGTTATTCTTTAATTCCGAATAAATTCAAAATAATTATATTAAATTATCATAAATTCAAATACATCTTAATAAAAATAAATTAAATTTATTATTTTTCAAAATAAAATTTCGGTCTTTCAATTTACGAGGTGAGTCGGAAAAGTCAACGAAAGTCAAAGTCGACTTAAAAGTCAAGAAAAGTCAAAGATGACTTAAAAGTCAAGAAAAGTTTATGACGACTTAAAAGTCAAGAAAAGTCAATGACGACTGTAAAAAGTCAAGAAAAGTCAAAGACGACTTAAAAGTCAAGAAAAGTCAAAGATGACTTAAAACGGGATTCTAATGAAATCTCGCAGAAATTCCAAATACGAACTCGGAATTTCCAAATACGACTCGAAACAATAAATTCTATTTTAAAACTTAACTTTGCTGAAAAGTATCCGTAAAATATTTTTACTAGAAAAATAGGGTACTTTTCGGGTTGTTACAGTCTAGTAGTTTAATTCTGAATAAGTCTCCCCCTAAATTAAAGGATCCGGATAGTTTCTCTATTACTTGTGTTATAAGAGATGTCGTGGTAGATAAGGCACTATGTGATCTTGGAGCTAGTGTAAGTGTCATCCCTTATTCTATCTGTTGTAAGCTTAACATGGGTCGTCTGAAAACGACCAATATCACCCTACAGAAGGCTGATAGATCTGTTAGGAGGCCCTTAGGTGTCCTAGAAGACGTGCCCGTTAAGGTGGGCAAGTTTTTTATTCCTGTTGACTTCATAGTCTTAGACATTGGTGAGGATACCCGTACCCAAATTATTTTGGGTAGGCCGTTTTTGTGTACTGCTGGGGCCATTATAGATGTTAAACTCGGGCGTTTAACTCTAGATGTAGGGGACGATATAGTTTCTTTCAGTTTACCTGACACTTTATCTAGACCAATGATAGAGGATACCTGCTTTTCTGTTGATATCATTGACGAGTTCACTTATGAGTTTTGGCCGGATTCCTTGATAAAGGATCCGTTGGAGTCTTTGACTTTGTTAGATGAGTGTGCAGATTATTCTGATGACGATGACGCTGTGCTGAAGTTGCTTGGAGCTACTGCAGATAAGGTAGAATTGACTGACGCAGAGGAAGAACAGCTGGGACACTTGGGTCATGCCTTGTGTTCCGTCGAGGTAAAGGTTCCCGAGCGTAAGCCTCTTCCAACTCACCTTAAATATGCTTTTCTTGATAATACCGAGCAATTTCCAGTTATTGTTAGTTCCAAACTGAATGAGGAACAGCTAACCGCTTTGTTGCCCGTATTCAAGAGGAACAGGAAAGCAATGGGCTACTCACTGGATGACATCAAGGGCATCAGCCCTGATGTCTGTATGCACAAGATTGAGCTGGAAGAAGGTCACAAATCTTGCAGACAGGGTCAGCGTAAGCTGAACCCGAAGATGGAGGAGGTTCTGATGACCGAGGTGATGAAACTACTCGATGCAGGTATTATTTATTCAGTTGGTCACTCCAAATGGGTAAGCCCGGTTCAGGTCGTACCCAAGAAAGGAGGTACTACAGTTGTTAAAAATGAAAAGAATGAATTGATACCTACTCGACTAGTAACTGGGTGGCGGATGTGTATAGACTATAGGCAGTTAAATGCCGCCACCAAGAAAGATCATTTCCCCCTTCCTTTCATTGATCAGATGATAGAAAGGTTAGCTTCTCATGAGATTTTATGTTATCTGGACGGGTACTCAGGGTTCTTTCAGATCCCTATTCATCCAGATGATCAGGAAAAGACTACTTTTACTTGTCCTAAGGGTGTTTTTGCTGATCGTAGAATGCCTTTTGGTTTGTGTAATGCCCCTGCTACCTTTCAGAGGTGCATGATGGGGATATTTTCTGAGTATATAGAGTCTATCATGGAAGTCTTTATGGATGACTTCAGTGTCTATGGGAATGATTTTGATAAATGTTTAGCTAACCTTCATAAAGTTTTGCAGCGTTGTATCGAAGTTAATCTGGTGCTAAACTGGGAAAAGTGCCATTTCATGGTCAACGAGGGAGTAGTCCTTGGGCACTTGGTTTCGAATAGGGGTATTGAGGTAGACAGAGCAAAGGTGCAAGTGATTCAGCAATTACCCCCTCCTATTAACGTTAAGGGGGTAAGGAGTTTCCTTGGTCACGCTGGTTTTTATCGCCGGTTCATCAAGGAATTCTCTAAAATTACTAAACCACTTACATAGTTGCTATTAAAAGATGCTCCTTTCGATTTTACTGATGATTGTCTTTCTGCTTTTAACACTTTGAAACAGGCTTTGGTCTCTGCACCCATCATTCAGCCTCCTGATTGAACGCTGCCGTTTGAGATTATGTGCGATGCAAGCGACTATGCACTAGGAGCGATGCTCGGCCAGCGGAAAGACAAAGCTTTGAATGCTATTTACTATGCGAGCCGAACTCTGGATGAGGCTCAAGTGAAATATGCTACCACTGAGAAGGAGCTTTTAGCTGTAGTTTATGCGCTTGATAAATTTAGATCATATCTGTTGGGTTATAAAGTTATTGTTTTTACAGATCATGCAGCGCTAAAACACCTTCTGAATAAGAAGGAAGCTAAACCCAGATTGCTGAGGTGGATACTCCTTCTCCAAGAATTTGATCTGGAAATCAGGGACAAGAAGGGCGCTGAGAATGTTGTAGCAGATCATCTTTCGCGTTTGACGCGACAAGAGGGGGATGATTCTTTTCCCATTAATAATTCGTTTGCTGATGATACTTTATGCACTGTTTATTCTATAAACTCTAAAGATGGTGTTGAACCTTGGTTTGCAGATTGTGCCAACCACATTGTCAGCCAGAAGCTGCCACCTGATATGTCCTATCAGCATCGGAAGAAATTTCTTCATGATGTGCGGGACTACTTCTGGGATGATCCATACTTGTTTAAGTCATGCGCAGACGGTCTCTTCAGACGGTGTATTCCGCAGTGGGAGATCAAAGCTATCCTAGAAGGCTGCCATTCTGCCCCTTGTGGAGGTCACCACGGTCCATCGCGCACCGTGGCTAAGGTATTACAGTCTGGTTTCTATTGGTTGACTCTCTTTGCTGACACTAAGGCTTTTGTTGCTAGCTGTGATGCTTGCCAGCGGACAGGAAACATATCAAAGAGACATGAGATGCCCCAAAACGGCATCTTAGAGGTCGAGATTTTCGATGTCTGGGGCATTGATTATCAAGGACCATTCCCGTCGAGTCTTGGTAACAGGTATATTCTGGTAGCTGTAGATTATGTGTCTAAATGGGTAGAAGCGATTGCTACTCCCAACTGTGACGCCAAAACCGTGATTAAGCTGTTTCGTAAGACCATTTTCCCCCATTTTGGTGTCCCTAGGGTTGTCATTAGTGATAGGGGTATGCATTTTAGGGACCAGCAGCTCACAACCTTACTGTCTAAATATGGTGTGAAACATCGTAGGGGTTTGGGGTATCATCCTCAGACTAGTGGGCAGGTTGAAGTCTCTAATAGGGAACTAAAGGAGATTTTAGGTAAGGTTGTGTCTAAATCACGGAAGGATTGGAGTGCAAACTGGATGACACATTATGGGCCTACAGGACCGCATTTAAGACACCTATCGGTGCTTCACCGTATCGATTAGTGTATGGGAAGTCCTGTCATTTACCTGTTGAGCTAGAACATAAAGCCTGGTGAGCAGTCCGCCAGCTTAATTATGATGCTAATTTGTGTGGTGAGAAACGTTTGTTGCAGCTAGATGCACTAGAGGAATTCCGTCTGAATGCTTATGATAGCTCGCGTATCTACAAAGAAAAGACCAAACGTTGGCACGACAAGAGAATCATACCTCGTGAGTTCCAAGTCGGGCAGAAGGTGTTGCTCTTCAATGCCCGACTGCGTTTATTCCCTGGTAAGCTGAAATCCAGGTGGAGCGGTCCGTACACAGTAACTGCTGTTACTCAGTTTGGATCCGTTGAGATAGAAGACTTCGAGGGTAACCGGTTTAAGGTTAATGAGCATCATGTGAAACATTACTATGGAGCTAACAGTGTCGTGGGTCGTGTCAAAGTGCTCTTCTTCGACGGAGACAAGGAGCTTGATGATTGAAGCTCAAGGGTCGTGCGGGACCTTATAAACCTGCGCTTATCGGGAGGCAACCTGATCTATTGTTTTGTCGTACCGTATTCAAAACTTTTTAGTAGTTTATTTCTGTTTACTGTTCAAACATTTTCAATTGCGAAAATTCTTGCTTCTCGCAGTTCTAATGTCACTTACTCTGACATTTTTGTTCGATCGAGTAACATTTCAGGTCGATCGAACACTACAGCCCCTCGATCGAGCACTCTGGTTACTCGATCGAGTACTTCTGCGAAGAAACCTTTCGATCGAGCCGCTTTCCAATCGATCGAGAAGGATCCATGTCGCTTCCACTCGATCGAGTAGTGGTCTACTCGATCGAGTCCCTGGAGCACCTTCTTTCAGTTCGGATTGGGGAGGTCGGGTATACGCGCGTTCCTGTAAGTTTCTGACTCTCTCTAGTTTTCAATTCTTTTACTTTACTTTGTACAATGGGGACATTGTACGGTTTGGTTTGGGGAGGTTTTGCATCCATATCGTGTCTGCATTCTCGTTTGCATTGTTATTTTCGTATGCATTGTTAATCACTCATGAAATTCCAAAAAATTTCAAAAAATTTCATGTTTATTTTTGCATTTTAGTCGAGTCGGAACAATTCTCTCCTACCCTTCATCTAGTCCCGACTTAAGCCTTGCACAGCTAATATCTCTTGCATAGTCGTTTGCTTGTTAATCGATGTTGAACGAATAGACTTGACCTGACATGTTGGCAAGCTACTTACATATTCTGAGGGTTAGAGCTCTTAAACTGGTGACATCTATGACCAGTTCATATAGGATTGTGAGTAGTTACTCCCTCGTGTCATCGCATTGCATGTATATGAAATTTGATTCTTACTGCCTGCACGTACTGGTTCGTGGTCGGTATCACATGTTTGGAGAATGCTTGCAATTTCCTTTTTCTCATTAACCATTTAACTCCACATTCAGCCAAAACTGCCAGTTGACCCACAATCTACATCCTAAATTTTGCCTACCTTGCGTCGAGCTAGTCTAGTGTTGGTTGTTGAGGTACTTACTTCATTTTATCAAATTGATTTGCATCCTTGCCACGGAGTTGGTATCTGAAGAATTTGGGAATCGAAGTTGAAATTGTTTCCGCAGATATGTTAGCTGAATATTCTGAAATGAAAAGAAAAAAATAATAAAGAAAAAAAAGAAAAGAAAGCAGTCTCTATTCCCATGCTTTATTCATATCATATGGGGATTCAGTAAGAGCTGAATAAGCTAACCAGTTTCGTTTCCGCTCCATCTATTTGGTTTTAGTGAGCTGTCGGCCGAATCATTGCCGTGTACTTCATTATGAGATAAGAAGACGGATTTTGTTATTTGATACAGATCAGGTAGCTAGCTTGACGCTTTACCTCCTCTGTTCCATTATTGTTTTGCCCCTTCTTACCCATAACCTCACTAGTGAGGTTATGGGTAAGAAGGGGCAAAACAATAATGGAACAGAGGAGGTAAAGCGTCAAGCTAGCTACCTGATCTGTATCAAATAACAAAATCCGTCTTCTTATCTCATAATGAAGTACACGGCAATGATTCGGCCGACAGCTCACTAAAACCAAATAGATGGAGCGGAAACGAAACTGGTTAGCTGAATCTTTTATCATGTACTTATCCAAATGTTGCGAGTATTCGGCGTGTGATAGTCCTTGAATGGTGGTTGTGCGTGTGTACGGTAACTGAATCTTTTATCATGTTAGTTGGCATTGCATGAACGCAACGGTCGTAGTTAGGTGAGCGACTATTTTCTCCTTCTCTCTCTTGCACATAACTTGCTTACCCTTTGCTTTGCTGAGAGAAGAGTGACCCATGAGAGTTCGACATTGATGGTCTAGCAAGGTCGATGGTTCAGTTCGTTTGCATTTGATTTCATTGCTGAGTTTAACTGTGCATTAAATTGGTTCAAGCGGGCGATTTGCAGTAGTCCGGAGTCTATTTGTTCCTTTCATTTGTTCGCATCCTTTTTTGCTTGAGGACAAGCGAAGGTTTGGTTTGTGGAAGTTTGATGCGTGTATTTTATATAGACCTTTTAGGCCATATTAGCACGCATTTCCATGCTTATTTGATAGTGTTTTACTACAAATGTCCCCCGAATAGTCTACATTGGTTTGTTTTGTAATATTTGCAGATATGGACCAGAACGACGGAAAACTAGCTATTTTGTAGCTCCTCAAGCATGCATAAGTGAGTCGGAAAGGAATCTTGGTGTCTCGGAATGCATGAAGTCGTGTTGAAGGAATGGAAGAACGAAATCCATGAGCAAAACACTCGTTCGAGGTGTAAAAGCCTTTGATCGACTACCTTATTAATTAGAAGACCTCGATCGAGCGTTGTTCTGCTCGATCGAGCTCCTGGCCTTGGACGTTTACTCAATCGACCACTATGGTTACTCGATCGAGTGTTCCTGTCTCACACGTTCCTCGATCGAGTACTTTAGACAGCAAATTCTGCTCGATCGAGAGGTTACATGCTGATGGGCTTCGCGAGATAGTGTGTTAAGCAATGGACGCCTTGTAATTTATTAATTTCATTTTTTATCTTAAGGGTGAAAAAACGAGAATGAGGGACATACCTTCTTACCCTAGACTTTATCTTTAACGGGGATTCTAGATCTGAAATTGAGGACTTCTTCCGACTTTCTTCTTCTTTCAATTTTGGTTATTTTTGTTCTTAAATTCAATGAGCTATTTCTCTATGTCTTTTTGTCTCTTATTTATTATTATTGTTCTTCTTCTTTCAATTATGCATAGCTAATTCCTTTGCTAGGATTTAGGGGAACCGTGGCTTAGGTAAGATGAATTGATTAGTAGACTTTAAATTAGGTTTGGTTGCAATCATCGCATTTAATAGCTTTTAATTGTTTGAGTCGATGTAACACCCGGAAATGTACCCTATTTTTATAATGAAAATATTTTACGGATACTTTTCAGTGAATTTAAGTTTTAATTTAGAATTTAATATTCCGAGTCGAATTTAGAATTTCCGAGTTCGTATTTTGAATTTCCGTGAGATTCCATGAGAATCCCGTCTTAAGGCGAGTTTGACTTTCTTTGACTTTTTCCCTCATATTTCCTTCATACTCCCTTAACCTATTTTCATTCTCACAAACACAATCAAACTTACTTCTTCCTTAAGCAAACCAAAACCCTTTCCTCCATAATCTTTCCGTTCTTTGAATCATCGTATCTCCTTCGTTTCTTGTTGAAATTCTCGTAAGTTCGTCTTATTCTTCTCCTCTTACCTTCCTCTATCCGTATTGACAATAAAATTACCGTCTTTCTCGCTTTTCAAACTTTCCGTCTTTCTCAAGATGAATTTTATTCATCTTTTATGATCTATTTGTAGGTGGTGACCTCCAAGATCCCGACAAAGACTATTTTCTAATTGAAGAGGAGCTTGACGAGTAGTGAAGACGCTTAAAGGTAACGGTGAAGGGTTACTCGATATCATTTACGTGTTTTACATGTTATCTATGCTAGGAATCGTATTTAGAATACGATTAGTGAGTTTAGTAATTGTGTTGATGATGGTTTATATCGTTTGTTGAGTATTCAGATGATAATTGATGAAGTAGAATGATAGTCGATAATTATTAAAAGTTGATCCTTGGTGAATTGGCATTTTCGTGTGATTTGGACCCCAGCCGGTCGACCGGCAGCCGGTCAGACCACCGGCTGGGGCAGTGGCTGTATATTGTTGTTGTTACGTTGAAGTTTAAGCATGAGTTAGGTCTCAGCCGGTCGACCGGCAGCCGGTCAGACCACCGGCTGAGACACCCCTCCTTTTCCCTTTGATTTTTCATATGCCTATTGGTCCCAGCCGGTTGACCGGCAGCCGGTCCACCTGACCGGCTGGGATATGTTGTTGTTTCATTTTGGTTTTTCGTATGACTATTGGCCTTAGCCGGTAGACCGGCAGCCGGTCCACCTGACCGGCTGGCACCTGCTGGAAGGTGTTTGTGATTTTTGTTTACGGTTTTCATTTATAATAATTCCGATCGTTCGTTTATCGTATAATTTTACGCAGTGACTTATAATATTAATGTTTTGAATATATTATATTTCATTCGCTTGTACCACATGTTTTGTGACGGTTTTTGGTATGTTCCACTTTGAGTCGGTTTTTACAAATGATACGGTTTGAGCACTATTTTGTCTTGTGCTTTGTACTCTCATTCCCTTGGCTACCTTCCCGTTCGTAAGGCTGGAATGTCGGAACGGAGAGGTATCCTACTGCTTAAATGCATGTGTTAGTGGCATACGACGACGTTGTTGGGAGTTGAACGCATTGCGTTGATCGACCCGGCCGTCAAATGTTGTGTACTTGCGAGGTGGTGTTATTTGCATGTAGCGTACCGCTTGTTATGAGGCTTGAGCTCTTTTCCGCCTCTTTCGTGAATTGATCTACCGAATTTGGGGTACTCGGCGTCTATGATTGACCGAGTCTTGGATGCGAAATGTTATCGCATGTCGAATCGGAAAATGTGATTCCGAGAATCTGTCCAGGTTTAGATTAGGAGCCGTTTTATTATCGTTCCTACCAGGAGGAAATTAGTCTACATATACTAAATGTAGCATCGTGTATGCGTTCAGGGAAATGTTATATCCCGTGGATGCCTTTTAATCATACTTGCCCATGTACACGTGCTAGTGCGTTTCAGTTACCGTGAGAGATGTCGTGTTTGAATGCGTTGATTTCATTGACTTATTATTCATGGTCATTGCATGATGGGCATTGTCTATGTATTGGTAGTTTGAAATGGTGATAATATGATGGATTATTGTGATCATCGCATGACTTGACATGGTTTGTTTGTCGAGTCTCAATCTTATCAAACTTATACCGCTAACGGTGAGATGTAAGCCCTAGTGAGCGTATTCGGTTGCCTAAGAGTGTCTTCCCCGGGTCTTTGTATCATATGATGGATTCGAACTTGTACTTCTTATATTCTTATCATTATATCTCGAATTGCCTATCTATCCTTATCATATCTCACATGTATATCTATATGTATGCATGCTCTACCTTTGTATCTCCTTTGATGTACGTTTAATGTGATATGGCTGGGAGAACCCGGATTTACTCCCCACTGATTGTGGCGTTCATGTTTTTCATGGATGAACAGGTTGCTTGCATGGATGACTTTTTGCTTATGACTATTTTGGGTTCGGGTGTGAGCTAGCGGGCGTTGTTCCTGGAAGTTTCACCTCTAGACGATTTTAGCTAGTTTTGCTAAACACTTGTTCTTTGCTAACATTTTAAGAGACCCCGTCTCTTTGTTGTATTTCGTACTTAGTTTGTAATATTTTGACATTCCTCGTACTATCTATCTTGCATGTATAAAGGTTTTTAAAATACCGTATTTTCGCATATTATTTCACATGCTTGTATGTTTTATATTTCCGCATTCGCGAGGGTTGTCACAGTCGACGCATTCAATTGACTGACTTGATACCCCCTTGACCTAGATCGAGAGATTGGAAAAGGACAGATCGGTGATGAACATTGGGATTATGCTAATGAGGGCGAGAGCTAAGTTAGTATATCTTAGGGCGAATAGCGGACCGAAAGGACCTTTTCACTACCCGCAAACTTGTTTAGATTTTACTTTGATTTTAATCCTGACCGTAGATGCCATGGGGAACCGACGATCCTAGTTCTTCTCCTATCTGTTATTTCACTCCTTATTTCTCTTCCCCTTTTCTCTTGTAGTGTTAGAAAATCAATTAAACAAAACCCCCAATTCCGATACTTTGACAGACTTAGCAAGTTATAGGATTCCCTCTCTCTGTGGATTCGACACCCGACTGCCTCTACTGCATTTTGTTGAGACCGTTAGGTTTTATCTTTGATAGGGTTGCGACAGCCGTATCAAAGAGGTTTTTGAGAGATACGTTGTATGCACTTATCAAATGATGTAGTGTATATAAGAAGGAAAAATTCCTCTTATTTGTGCATGAGCCAACCGACCACAATAGGCATGGGGAAGGGTTTTGCTTTTGGTTTTTGTCTTCACAAGACAATAGATTAGGCATAGAAATAGGCTAGGTAATCAAGTGATCTAATTCTCAATTAGAACACCTAATCAAGCCTAAAACCTACCCTTGTAGCTCCCAAAACCGGTTTTCCAACTTAAAATGGATGTCCATTTTATTTTTGTAATTTGTCATTTGTCATATATGTGACATGTGACATGTAACATGTAATTAGACTTATAAATGTAAATTTAACTAATTTAAATGCAATTTCATAACAAATAAATTTGACTTAACATTTTAAGTCACATTTTATAATTACATGTAAATAAAATGGGTCATCTCATATTTGGTTAATATAATCTACAACAGTTTGTAATTATAATCGACGAATTTCACTTATCTCAAATGTTTCATAAACATAATGCATTCTTAGTAATATAACAATTAATTTACCAAAATGAATCTTATTTAATCATATTACAATAGGAAATAATTCTCACTTTAAATCTGTTCAAATTAAGGGATTAATTAATCTGTATCGATATACAATTAATTAATGTACATGATTAGGGGATTGTCCTTTAGGTGTGACCTCAAGGGATCAACTGATCACCACCGTCATACGACAGTAACGTCAAACTCAATTGAGCCAATCGTTACCGATTTATGTTGACCAGTTGACTATAATATCATCATCCCTTTGTATTCTTATTATTGAGAGTTATATTTTGTGATCGCACTATTGTTGAAGACATTTACTCCAACATTTATATCTCCTAAACAAACACAAACTATCTTAAATAAAGGTAGTAAATGGTAAGAATAGGGTCGAACCCAAGAGAAGGCGGGATTAACTAAATTAACTAATCTAGACTCTTGCGAAAAACCAATTAACAAAACTAATTACTAACTAATTACTCTAATCACTAATTAAGACACTAATTAAGACACAAACTTAAATTAATTACAAACTATGATATTAACAAGGACAAAAACATGTAGGATAACACATATGGAGAAAGTTTAATTTGAGAAATTGATTAACAAGTCTAAAATAACCAACAAGTACTTAAGATTCAAATATTCAATTATAAAGAAACTAACTTAGTGTAATTTTCCCAAGTTCCCAACAATTAGCAAAGTAAAAACTCTTCCTTTCCTCTCTTCTCTAGTTACCTAATACAAGTTTCTAAGAAATTAGTCAACAAGGATTAACTCAACCAAGGATGACCCTTTACAACCCAATTTACACCCACTAAAACATGAGCCCAAATCAAAGATGGAAGCTTTATGAACAAAACCAAAGAAACAAGCTAAAATCATGTAATAAAACACTAAACCATGTTCTAACCACACAATAAACCAAATTCCACTCAAAAAGTTCCAACTTTAAACCAAAGTTGCAATCTTTCAAGGTTGCTTCAACAATATCAAGACAAATTAACCAAAATTATCTAGACAAAGCACTAATTAAACAAACAACATGCTAAGATGGTTAGTCTCAACAATAATTCATTCAACAATGGAAAATAAACATGAGAGAATGGTATTAACTAAAGAAGAAGAGGTTCAAAGAGTCTTACAATGCTAAAAGAGGAAAACTTGTTCCAATTACACTAAGAAATAGAATATTAGCTACCCATAATCAAGAATTACAACCCAAATAATAAAGTTCAACTCAAAGTTACAAGCCAAAATGAAAAACCAAATATGAGAGAATTCCAATGTGTTTTGTGCTTTGTTGTGGAATGTTATGGAATTGTATGGAATCCTTCTCTCTCTAAAATATGGTTCTTTTATACCCTTGGTTCATAAACCTAGGGCCTTCGAGAAATGGGCCTCAAAATGACAAGACGGAAAATGAAAAATCACATGTCCCAAGCCAGGACGCTGGCAGCGCCCACGGACGCTGGCAGCGTCTTGGGACAGCGTTCTGGTGACGCTGGCAGCGTTTTAAGCTGCCAGTTTTTACTCTTGGTTGCTCGCCTTGACTTTCGTTGACCCCTTTGAATGCTAGTCTTGCCTTGACTTTCATCGACCCTTTGGACTTGCTTTTCTTGCATTGATAATTTGCTCCTAGCCCACTCCAATTGTCGGGTTTGGTCTCGGGCCTCGGGTTTGACTTTGACTTTAGTTGACTTCCGGGCTTGACTCTAAAACTTGACTTAGAAATACCAAATAATAACATAACTACAAGGACTAAGGTTAGCATAAAAAGCTGCTAACGACCCGTAAAAAGTACATTAAACGGACCTAATAAACACTACTAAACACGACACATTTTGGTGTTGTCAAATACCCCCACACTTGGACTTTTACTCGTCCCGAGTAAAACTCGAGATTAGCAAGACAACCACGAGTCTAAACATAGCATGTGAAGGTAATGACCTCTCTTCCCTCACCACTACCTTCTTATATCTCCCTCAAAACACAACCACCTATTAAAAGAAAATGACTCAAAGTTGTTGTGACACACTCTTCCCTTACCACTTCCTACTTATAACTCCCTCAATACAAGACTCGACACACCACCAACTCCGACTCATCCACACATCCTCCATCCTTATACTTCGAGATGGTAATGGTCACTCTCACCTTATCCCAAGGTAGAAGCAAAGTGACCGACAAGAACTCCTATCAATCTCACAACTACTTATATCGCCCCCTTATCACTCCACCAATGTAAAGCATGGTCACTTGGTTGGCCCCAAACTACATAAACTGCACAACCAAGCAACCCACAAAAGAAATCCACCTATTTGGAACCAATATTGTGTGACTCAAAGAAAAATAAAAAAAATCCTAAGCTAGCCTCCTTCCAAATTCCTCCTTATTTCTCCCTTCTATTCCCTCCAAAAAATCCTCTTCGTCAGAAGTATTTTGCTCAAAAAAATTTTCTTTTTCTTTTTCCAATTTTGTTTCTTGAAAATCCCTCATTTTGCCTAAGGTGCCCTTTCGGGTTTTCACCTTAGCTTTTCCTTTCCTCTCATTGGTGGCTCGCAACTCGATTTTTCATTTTGCCCGGAACGCCTTTTCGAGTTTTCATTCGTCCTCGGCCACCTTCGCAATTTTTGCCTAGGTGCCCACCCTTGTGGGTTTTCACCTAGCCGGGATTTTCAATTTTTTTCTTTTTTTTTTTTCCTTTTTCAAAATAAGCGCTAAAGAATGCATCAAAACAAAACAAAGTATATACAATCCTCTCCCCCACACTTAGATTATACAATGTTCTCATTGTAGGGGAAAGGGTGGGATGCTTCATCAATTGTTAAAATGAGAAGAACCCGAGGCACCTCCTCGGTTTCTCCTCCTCTCTCTTTCTTCTCTAACTCTTCTTCTCCTCTCTAGGCCTTCATCAAGGGCATCTTGTGTGTAAGGAGTGGGGTAGCCGGAGTTTTGTTGGATGGTCATGCCGAAACGTGAGCTAGCCAAACCATACACATCCTCTTGTGCCACCGCATCTTCATATGAACCTTGAAGTTAGGTGTGGTGGCGCTCATTTTGAGCTTGGAAATGGTTTGTGGCTTGCTCCCTCCAAGAATTTTGTGCCACCCACATGTCATTTTTTTCTTTCCACCTTTGGTTTTATTGCTCCCTCCAAAGGCGGTCTTCCTCTTGCCGCTCCACCATCCTCCTCCACTCCGCTTGTTGGGCCCTCTCGGCCTCCTCTCTCAACCTATCCCTTGCCTCCACCACATTGTGCCAATCATCTAAAGACTCAAGCCTACCCCCTTGGGTTTTTTGCCAATTATAAGAGTCGTCCACCCGTCCACTTATGTGCTTGAGGACATCATTTGTGCTAGCAAAGTATGATGCCATTTGTTGTTGCCATGGCTCCATTGGGTGCTAGCATGAGTCTCCGCCTCATACATTGGGGTGTCGGTGTCTTGGTGGCTATGGTAAGATGATTGGTAATGGTATTGTGGTGGTTGTTGTTGTTGTTGTTGTTGTTGTTGTTGTTGTGTAAAAGGTGGGTTTTGGAAAGATCCCCCCTCAATTGTGAGGATCTCCCTCTCCTCTCTAACTTGCTCACTCCTTTGCCGCAAGGGCATCCGCCTCACTACTAATCTCCCTCAAACTTTCTTCCCTAGGACAAAAGAAATTCTTCGGTTTTGGCCCCCTAGGTAAAGGATTGTTTAAAGGTCGAGGCATTTTCATGTAGCTTAGGCCATCATTCCCCAACCAAAATCCTCTCAAAGGCTCCAACTTTCTAACTTTGAACATGTTCACATCCTCTAGCCCCAAGTGGTTGTACTTTGTTAATCCCTTACAAGAATTGACCTCTTGTTCTTCATCAATCCCCCCTTCATAATGTTGAACCAAAAAGGAAATCATCCCCCCAAGGTGGATACTTGCTTAAGTGGATTTTTGGCGGTGCTTAATACAAGCTCTTATGAACAAGTCCGCCCAATCCGGTACCCCCACCCCTCCTGGGAGCATAGTCCACAAACACAACCGGATTTTCTCCGGTACCTTAGCGGGCTCTCCCGCGGAGTTAAAAACGGTGGTAAGGAAACGGGTAATGAGTCTAAGCACGGGGTGGGTGATTGTGACACCCTCGAATTTGCGGAAAGATAAACAAGTAATTTAAATAAATAAAAGATGAGAATACGTTTTTAATAGGTTCACTTTAGTGAAAATCGGTATATTTTAAAACCGGAACCTACCATTAAATATATTCATCATAACAAAGGTGTCTTAAAGAAAAAGGTTCATAACAAAAAGGAAATAATATTATACATAAGAAGTATCTAAAAAACGGGAGACATATCTCCCGTATAAATACGGAAATAAAAGAGTGTATTAAATAATACAATCCTAAGAAGAATATAGGTCCAAGGTAATACTTCACTCGCTAGCTCGTCAATGTACCCAAGTATGCATCACAAACCTGCAAACCGCATTAAATGTAAACACGGAAGCCACAGTCAGTGGGGAGTAACTCCGAGTTCTCCCAGCCACGAAATGTCGAGTTTAATAAAACATGAATAACATAAAAAGAGATGTATAT
>JAIUZE010014229.1:0-14470 GCA_022085475.1 Heliosperma pusillum | reverse complement strand
GTATCTCACATGTATATCTATATATGCATGATTTTACTTTCGTATTTCCTTCTATGTACGTTTAATGTGATATGGCTGGGAGAACCCGGAGTTACTCCCCACTGATTGTGGCGTTCATGTTTTTCATGAATGAACAGGTTGCTTGCATTGGATGGCTTTTTGCTTTGACTATTTTGGGTTCGGGTGTGAGCTAGCGGCCGTTGTCCCTGGAAGTTTTCACCTCTAGACGATATTAGCTAGTTTTGCTAAACACTTGTTCTTTACTAACATTTTAAGAGACCCCGTCTCTTTGTTGTATTTTTGTATTTAGTTTGTAATATTTTGACACTCCTCGTTTTATTTAACTTGCATGTATAAAAGTTTTTAAAACTACATATTCCGCTATAAAATTCACATGCTTGTATGTTTTATATTTCCGCATTCGCGAGGGTTGTCACATCGGGTTTCGGGTCACATTCGGGTGTTGTAGTTTGGGTCAATTTTGGGTCACGAGTCGGGTCAATCGGATCAGGTTGCTTTTGCCATGTCTAATCATAACCTGCACGCGACTTTGCTACAATAGCAAAAACAACAACAATGCAAACATCATCAATAAAAGAGTTTCTAAAGATGATTAACATGACCTAAATCAAGTGCTAAAGAACCCTACTCCGGCTTGAAAATCGCCACCTCCATCGGGATCTCTAGGATCTCGGGAAAAGGGACGCGGACCTTGGTTGCATTAGTTGAAGAAGGTTTTCATTGCAGTTAACTTTTCCTTCATTATCCGAACTTCTTCATCTCTTTCGGCGGTTTTTCTCCTTTCCTCATCTAGCTCGGCTTGAAGTTTACTTATGACTCCCGGCTTGTAAGTTTGTTTCGAGCTAGAAGGCATCCTTGCCCTTGGGGCTTGGTAGAATACAGCTTTAGCCGAGCCAAGTCTGTACACGGATCCTTTCTTGAAGCCTTCAACCAAGTCAAACCAAATCTCTCTATCGGGCGTATCAGGTTGCTTTTCTTGCTCGCTCAAATATGCATCCTACAAAATATAAACATTATGATTAAAAATGGCTACAAAATAAGATATATAAACATTCACAAAAATGAGCTTATATGTATAAATATAAAAATTGTTTGAAACTTACATATAGTTCCTTGTCTTTCGGCTTAATCCAATATCTTCTACCGTCTTGGAGTCGGGAATGGGTGTCAAGGAAGAGTTCCGGAGCCGTGGGCATCTTATCTTTTTTCTTCTTACCATTCAAAAAGAAGAAAGATATGTATAAGAAGATTTTAAAAATAAAAAGGACTTAAATTATAATTTTCAAATATGTATAAATAATAAAGATTGAAATATCATCTTCCCTTCTGAGGTGAACTAGATCTCTGGTGCCTGATCAAATGACTCGACATCATTGGTCGATTCCTCGACCACCGGCTCCTCAACCTCTGTATCCTCCTCGTCGACGACTAAAGAAATACTAAGGCGTCTGTTAGAGCCGCCGCCTCGCTGTCTACCTCGACCTCCCGCCATCTACTAAAAACACTAATAATATTAACATGCTAACACTAATCAAACAACAAAACTTCCAACACTAATCAAAACCGTTATACTAAAAACACTAACACAAATCATGAAAATCATCAAAACCCCATTACTAACAACACTAACACAAATCAAAAATAACAATACTAACAAAAATAATACTAACAACACTAATAATATTAACAACACTACCATTAATCAAACAACAATACTATACTAATCAAAACCCCTATACTAAATACACTTACACAAATCAAAATTAACAATACTAACAAAATTAATACTAACAACACTACCACTAATCAACAACACTAATCAAAATTACCAATACTAACACTAATTCCAATTTCACCAAACCCTAACTAAATAACATCTAAATACCAAATAATCATCTCAAATATTTAAATAAAACTATCAAATCATCAAAAACTAATTAAAATCACAAATTAGACAAGCAAAACTAACATTAATCTAATAAATTGAAAAACAAATCAAGTAAACCTAACGTTAATCAAGTAAACATACTTTTAGTCGGATGAGGGTGCTGGTTGGAGTGGTACTGGTGGTTGACGGAGTCCGCAGAGGGTGGTGATCAGAGTGCTAGTAGTGGTAGTGGAGGGCGGTCATCAGAGTTTAGGAAGGATTCGGTGGTTTTTATTTTTTTTGAAAGAGTAAAGTAAGATTTTGAAAGAGTAAAGTAAGAGAAAAAAAGGGGGCTGAATCGCGATTCTGGACATAATAAACCAATTGGCGAATGATTTGGAGTAGTCGCCAATTTAGAGACTGAAATCAGTCGCCAAAATGTGTTTCAGTCGCCAAATTGGCGACTACTATTAGTCGCCCAAGTTTTTTATATAAAATTTTCCGCAAAGCTTCAGTCGCCGAGTGTTATTTTAGTCGCAAATTTGTCGCCTGCTTTTGTCAGTCGCCTTCTAATAGTCGCCCGAAATGAGAATTCTTGTAGTGATAATTTCATTGGGATCAAATTACTCATTAAAAATCTTACGGATATAGAAAGGATAACAATTGACTGCGACACCTAGAAAAAAAGGACAACAATACTTGATCGTGACAAAGGGAGTATCATATTGCATTGAAGATAAATAGATAACAGGTTCCGATTTTAATTCAGTCCCACTATAATATATATAAGGCGGTGATAACGCCACAACTGTTTTGTTTAACGCTACTCAAATATAAGCTTAAAATCTTACTATTCACCTCTCACAATTTGAATGACATTAAAATAGTAGAGTGAATTTATCATTACCCTATATATAATATCAAGTACCAAAAATATAATATTATACGATTTATTTATACCCTTATAACTCATTTAGAGCGTCTCTAAAATGGCCAAATCTCACCTCTCCATATATACTCTCTTTTATCATACGAGTAACTTCATCTTCACACTTAATTTCCTATTATTTGGGGTGCCATTAATTTTGGGTGTGGTTTTTTTTTAACATGTGTGAAAACCAAAATTAATAGAATTTTTTATTTTTTTTTATTTTGAAAGGAACCCCAAAATGGGATTACGAATTTGCTATAAAATCGGCTTTCGCAATATTCACAACACAAAGAGGCATAGTCGGTACATCGAAGAAATTACTTCCACCCATAGTACAAGAATGAGCCAGGAAATGAGCGGCTCGATTAAACTTTCTATTGATATGCGACCAAGAAATCGACCGAAATAGAATTTGATTAAATGCTTTTCGTAAAATGTGTCTAGTGGAAAAATATGATTTTCTTTACCTTGTTCTCTCTATTCCCTTCTTATTTCTTAACGAGTGAGATTTTTTACGGGGACGATCAAACAGTCAAGTGTTTTAATTAGGTGGAGAGTAAATAAAGATTTTATATTGGTGTATTAGTGGAAATGGAAGGTAATGGTGGTAAAAAAATATTGGAGAGGATCCACTCCCGTGTCTAGTGGCCACATGTTATTAGATAAACTCCATTATTGCATAGATGCAAACATAAATGGAAAGAATAAATTGCAAAATTAGTGGAAAGTGAGGTGAACGAACGAAAAAAAAAAAAAAAGAGATATAATAATATTGAGAATCTCACCATTACCGACGCTCTTACCAGGAAAAAAAATCATCACATGAATATTATAGGTAGACCTGGCAAAATAAAACCGAACCTGAAAAACATCTGAATTGATAACCCATCGAACATCCGGTGTGAGTAAACCCAAAACCCGACTCAATCTAAATCGAACCGAAACCGAATCGAAATCAATAACAAACGATTGATACCTTATCCTGAATACACCTAAACCGATCGATAAAAACCGAACTGATTGACCTAAATTAAAAGTATTATTTTTTCATAAATATACTCATATTTTAGGTATTTTTCAATTATTCTTTATTTATTAATGATATTATTCTTTATTACATTAAAATTGGAATGTATAACATATATTTAAACTACTTTTTTAACCGTTAACTCAAAATAATTATGATACAAAATCAAACTGAACTGAAATTGACTCACCTGAACCATATTCGACTCGAAATATTACAAACTGGTTAAAGAGAGTAAATGAAATGAAGCCGATCGAAATCGAATTGAAATCGAAAATAGGCTCAACCTGATTTGGATCGAACCGATTTAACCCGATCTAAAAACGAATCGAATGACTCGTTTGCCAGGTCTAATTTTAGGGTACATTATATATATCCAACTAGGATTATTCATGAGTTATCATATCCATTGAACTCGGCCCATCCGAGCCGCTAAATATGTAGATACCGCGTTTCAAGAAAATTGCAGAAGAGCCGACCCGCTAAGCTGTCCTAAACCTGTTTACTTGCTTACCTGTGGGCTAAAAATTTAACGTGAACCCGAGCCATATGAAGTCCCAACCCGCACTTTATCAGCTCTATATCTAACCATGTTGTTAATATTTACCATCTACCTTATGTGGTAAAATACAACTCACATGGAGCAGTGAGCCAAATGAGCAAAGATACAAACTATAAGAAGTTTCGAGGAAACTAACCCTAAACCATGCATACTACTTATATCAGTAGTAGAACAGCACACTATAATCATCAGCCCTTATCCATCTCTACACAATCTTCAATTGTGTGTTACAAGTTACAACCAATTCAAAATTCCCTCTTCTTTCATTAGCATTTTATTTGTATAAGCCAAGATAAACACAAAAAAAAATTAAAAAAATGGATTCAGTAGTATCAATGGAAAATGGTGGGTTGAAGGGGTCCAGCAAGGAGGTCCGGCCGGGCAAAACTGCCCATAGTATGTCCTCCTCGTCGCTTCGAAAAAAATCGAGCGCTCGACTCGTGTCGAGGGTTCGATGTGAGTTGCTTAGGAATGTCCTGACTAATTTACAAGAAGTCATTTTGGGAACTAAACTTGCTATCCTTTTCCCCGCTATTCTTTTAGCCATTGCTGCTCATTTTTACAACTTCGGAAGAGTAAGAAGTTACTCCTTCATACTAACACTTAACTAACTTAACTTCATCTGGTTTTAGTATATAAAAAAAAAACATTAAAATTTATAGCAAGTATTAAACCAACCTAAAAAAGGTACGCCTGCATTTAGATACCATAGTTATATCAAAAACTAACATCAAGTTCTGGCTCCGCCTTTGCAAATGATACAATGAATGATGGATCAATGGCTTGAATAAAATTGTTATGATGAAGTAATTTAATAAACAGTTGGTCTCATTAAAGACTGTGTATATCCGTCTTTAATGAATTTTCATTTGTGCTCCTACTTGCCTCCCACGAGAGAAAATCCGACCCGTTTTTATTAACGATATTATATAAAAGAAATAAGTGATGCTCCCATCCCCTCGAGTCTTGACTAATAAATAGCGACAAAGGGTTTAATGCAAGTGTGCATTGCAATCCCATAATCGAGAATAATGGGCCATGCATCACTGTGGTTGCTTATCTTGACACTTGGTAGTTTGCATGGCTATATAAGAGAGTTTGCATGGACCACCAATCTATTTAATTAACCTAAAATTAACGTGATCTTGTTAACTAACTAAAAAAGCACGTATTACAGATAGGAGAATAAAAGATTAGGTAATACCTTAATTGTTTATATGTTTTTGAATAGGCATGGGTTTTTGGTTTGAGCTTACTTGGACTTGCTCCACTCGCTGAACGAGTTAGCTTTCTTACTGAGTAAGCCTACTTTCTCTTCTGCTGTATTGTATTAACATGTGTCCTTAAAAAACACATTAAGAAAAACCTTTATATTTTCTGTTCTCGTTATTTGTTTAACATTTTCAACTTTGGGTAACTCATTTATTTATTTAGATTTCTATATTAGTATAGTTTTTTTGTAGGTAATTTGATCCCCTATTCACAAGTAGTCATTTTCTTCTTCTTAATCTTTATGACAAAAGTAAACCTAAACAAATAATCGAATTTTTCTAAATGGTTTTGCAATACACATTTCTCTATCTATTACGGAGTAATGAATTATGTGACGGTTACATAATGCACAAAGTCCCCGGCAGTTGATGACCCTTATCATTATCAGGGAAAAAAATACACCAAATTTTTATATACCTAATTAGAATCGCAATATATAAGCCTTGTCACACCGTACCCACAACATAGATCCGATTGTTTGTGTTCTTCCCACTTTATTAAAAGGATTATACATCTGATGTACTATCTCAGAGTAATATAATTTTAAGTTTTTGTGCATTTTTTCAAGCTTTTTAAAGTTTATAAATTACATTTTACATCTTATATATGATGTTTTTTTAGTTTTATTGTAATGTTTTTGAACTTAATGTTCAAATTAATAAACTCAAAAATTTTAGAGTATAACTCATAACTTTTAATATTATACTCAAAAACTTTATTGTAATGCTCAAAAACTACATTATATGTGGCAGTACATTAGAGGTACAATCCACTTACTGCTTTATTTGGGCATATCTCTTGAGAACAAAAATATTTCCTCAATCCTAATCTTCTGTAAACAATATAAAATATTTTTTATAAAAAAATATAATAAATAAATAAATGATTGGGATAGAGGTAATATGATATATATAAGTCTAAGTATAACTTTAATAGAATATAAATATAATATATAGGTTTCAACCATAGTTGAGATGGTCAACTATTATGGTATCAGACTTAGTGTGACTGAGTGTCACGAGGTCAAATGGTGGCAGCCCCTAATATTTCACAAAATCACAAAGGTGAAAACTCAACACATGGTATGAAAAATTTCTCTAAACAGTATGAATAGAAGGGAGTATTATAATTCCGGCTCTGAAACATTATATTCTAGCTCCGTCAGTGAAGAGTACTCCTTACAGTCTTTCGTCCCACCCGTTAAATGTGGAGTACTAAACCGTGTCTCCTGCACCCTAGTCTATGTCCGTTCGAGTTGTGGTCGAATAATCTTTCGAGAAATTAAAGTGGTCGCCATTGACAGACATTATTTTAACATTGTGATTTAAACTTGCAGACAAATTGCATACTACACTGGTCCAACAGGTAATCATAACTTTTACAATCCGGAGATAATTATTTGGTTATTATTTTGTATAGAAATGCTAAAGCTGTGGTATATGATGTATGATTGAAAATAAACAGTGGGAGGGCTACTGAATGCAACATGTGGAAATGTAACGGAGCTGATAATAGCAGTATTAGCACTTAGCCAGAACAAAATAGATGTAGTCAAATACTCACTTCTTGGTTCAATTCTCTCCAACCTTCTTCTGGTTCTTGGCACTTCCCTCTTATGTGGTGGTCTCGCCAACCTTCACAAGGAGCAAAAGTTCGACAGGGTAATCTTACTTAACTCTCTTATGTGGCGGTCTCGCTAACCTTCCTTCTTATTATGTCTCCCGGGTTAATCTTTTTGTTTGTGGTTTTTAATTCACAGAAGCAAGCAGATGTGAATTGCTTCCTCTTATTGTTGGGATTATTCTGTCACATATTGCCATTGCTCTTTAAAATGGCTGCAAAATCGGGTGAAATATCGACTCTCCCGACACTTAGTATATCCAGAGCCGGCAGCATAGTAATGTTAGTGGCATATGTTGCTTACCTTGTCTTCCAACTATGGACTCACAGGCAGATGTTTGAGACTAAAGAGGTGATAACTCATAACATCAATAATCGATAATTGTACACATTTAATCATCTTTAAGCAATAATGCTAATTGGCTGGCCTAATGAAACTAATGAACCCTTATCCAGGATTCGGATGATGATGATGCGGTTGAAGAAGAAGTCCCAGTCATTGGTTTCTGGAGTGGGTTCGCTTGGCTAGCTGGGATGACTGTTGTCATAGCATTGTTATCCGAGTACATTGTTGGTTCCATCGAGGTACTTAACTGCCTTCCATACTAAGGGTTTTTAAATATGAGTAGATAGTTTGGTGTGGATAAGTGGGAGTATCTATCTTATACTCAAAGCCTGAGTACTATGAAATCACTATGTACTGTACATACTCGTAATTCATATTCAACATACTCGATTCTAATAACCTACCATATGGTCTGGTTCGAATGGGAAACAGGCTGCATCTGATTCCTGGGGATTATCAGTAAGCTTCATCAGCATAATTTTGCTGCCAATAGTCGGAAATGCAGCTGAACATGCTGGAGCCATTATTTTCGCTTTCAAAAACAAGTTGGTATGTGTTCTTTCATGGCAATATGTTGATATAAGTATATATTCATGCTTTTAATCTGAGCACATAATTTTTTTTCATGTCCAAATTTTGTACTCAGTACTAAATACTTTGGATATATTGTGCACTTTTGACAGGACATTTCTTTAGGCGTTGCTCTTGGATCTGCCACTCAAATTTCAATGTTTGTGGTAAGAATTGAGCTAATCTAAAGTTACAAAAACTCTTATAAGGTCGTTGCATGACATGCAACGGCCTTATCACATGTTCTAAACATCATTAAGTCTATAAGCAACAACCTTAATTATTTACTTGTATACATGTCGCCTTATGATTCTAAAGTATGCCCCTTTTTCTTAATGTAGGTTCCCTTATGTGTTATAGTAGCTTGGATAATGGGTATACAAATGGATCTTGATTTCAATACGATTGAGACCGGTTGCCTCGCTCTTTCCATAATTCTCACTGCCTTCACATTACAGGTAGACAACAGTGCCAATTCGTCATAACAAGCTCATCTTAATTCAACGACTATGGATATTAAGAATGTGACAATTTCGTGAAATTTGTAGGATGGAACTTCTCATTACATGAAAGGAATAGTTCTACTGCTATGCTATGTTGTTATAGGGGCTTGCTTTATCTTCATCCGAACTCCATCAAGTACGAGATTTTACCATAAACAACCTTTCATATTGTCCATATATCGATCATAATGCTTAGCGTGTGTGTTCTTATTGCTTGTAGACGAAGCGAATATTTTGAACGTGGCCAAAACATCTACCAACAGCCAAATGCTTGGACTTTAGAAGGTAAGCTTAGCATCTTGAATTTATATGCAGGAAAATAGATGTACTTGCATGAAAATGAAGAACCCATAGCATTGTCTGTTGTTTTTCAGATGAAGAAAAAACATGACAATGTCATCCGACTTTGTATACTATTCCGCAATAGTATTTTTACCCGGTTACCAAAATCATACACACTTTTCGGAGAAATTAATGGTTAACTAACGTTAGTAATACTTGAACACCGATACAAAATGTGACTAATAAAAATAGGACGGAGAAAATGAATTTGTATTTTTCCCTTCTCTTACGAGTATTTCTATTCCTTCAGGTGCTCCTTCTCGTACTTGGCCCTCAAAAATCAAAAATCGAATGAAGAAAAGGAATAATTGATTGTTTCATTCATTTCGGAAATTTTGAATTTCGTGCAAAGCAAGTTTTCGATTTGTAATACCACAACTTTTGTGTATATATACCTCGGGGAAAGCTTCCATCCTTCACTCGGGAGATGGTTGAGACTGAAGAGTGGAGATAATATTTACTACTGAGGGATGTTTCATTCACTACGAATACATATATGTCAAGTACAAGAGTGATTTCCTTAAAGGTTCCATATGTAAGCTACATATTTTACTGCATATATTTTGTTTCATCTTCTCAGTTAAATGGAATGAAATGAACCTAGCTGTTCATTTTTGTATTAACTTTTGTGGTGTGAAATGTGAGCATTATATTTAAAAGTAATTTTTCAACATCGTCTCCATTTTACTGAAGCACCGAGACAAACACGTACCGGACAACCTTGGGGGAAAAAAAACAGAAAAAGAAGAAAATTAAGATGGAGGAAGTCCATTAATTTGATGATAATTGAGTCTATTAGGTTTTGGTAGGAGCGAATTTTTACTAAATTAGCTCGACATATTTATCAATTCATAAATAACTATATAAGTTACGAAGTTCAACCATAAGTAAAACAAGTGAACGAGACATACAGAAATTACAAACAACGACAAGAATAAAAGTTCAACACTCGTATAATCTATTCATGCATGCAAGTCATATTCTCATGCTCCCATATGAATCAAGTTCTTCCATAGCGCCTTCCTCTTAACTGAAATGAACGCAATGCCTCGACAAAGTCATCTTTACCAAAATCAGGCCAGTGTGTATTAGTAAAATACATCTCAGTATAAGCCGATTGCCATAGATAATAGTTACTAATCCTCAATTCGCCGCTTGTTCTTATGAGTAAATCAGGATTAGGGATGTCGCTTATCTTAGTTAGTAGTTCTTGTTCGATCAGAGTATTGGTTACATCTTCAGGTTGAAGTAGCCCTTCTTTCACTTTGTTTGCTATGCTTTGACATGCTTGTACGATGTCGTTTTGCCCACTGTAGCTCATTGCTAATATTATATGCAATTTTGTGTTACCTTTTGTTGTTTCTTCTATGTCTTTGATCACTTTCTGTAAGGAAATTGGAAATAGTGACATGTCTCCGATCACAGTCACTCGAGCACCGCGGCTGCATTTGACAACGCTTTTTTTAGACATTCGTTTTTACTGTAAGTGTAAAAGCCTAATATAGTGACATATACAAAATTTTCTTAAATCATACGGAAGTCGGAGTACGAAGTATAATTTATCGTCCATGCAGTGCAAAATATCTTTGAAATGAACTTGGTCTAACAATAATAATAATTCAGCTTAATTATATTATACTCTGTATTATTTACTAAAACGAGCTGTTTTTTCCGGCTGAAACAAGCTGAATTGAACTTAATAGATGTGAGTTGAAGTTAATTAAATTAAATAGAGTCAAGTTGAAGTGAATAGAGTTGAAGTAACACTTAATTTTGTGAAGACATGAACTAAACATAACTGACTAAATCTGAACGACTGAAATGAGTTGAATAGAGTCGAGCTGAAATGAAACGAGCTGAAATTAAGCTACAAAAAAAACATGTTAGTCTGCTTACCTTATGGAAGGGCCAAAATTGTCCCTCAAACTTCTTTCAAAAAGTTCCACCAAAAAATCAACTTCCACCTGCAAGATTAATCATAAATGAAAGGAAATTCCAAACAAAGGTTTCACAATCTGTAGAGTGAAAGGGAGTCGAACAATTAGAACGAAAGGTACTCACTTTGGGGCGACGCCAGTTCTCGGAAGAGAAAGCGAAAAGAGAGACAACAGGTATATTAAACTTTGTAGACATTTCAATGAACTCGGTCATAGCACCAACTCCTGCCTCATATCCTTCTACATAACTCATTCCTCTTTGCTTGGCCCACCTTCTATTTCCGTCCAGTATCACCGCAACGTGTCTCGGCATCTGCTCTTGCCGAAGACCCTCTGGCAACTCGCCTTCTCTGTCGATGTCGTACGAGGTTGGCCCTTCATTTTTCGTCCCTAAGCTGTTTTTGCTGTTTGAGACATGGTTAGAAGGTATGTAAAACAATAGTATTATCCAGCTTAGAACTAGTTCTTTGATTATTAACCATATGTTTTCAATAAAACTCATTTTCTAGAAATTATTAAGATTAAGTAAAAACAGATTAAGAGTTATTGTATCCAAATATCGAGTTATGGTAGCTTTTTATACACACAATTATTATAGAGATCGAGAGACTGTACTATAGCAGATTAGCAGTCTTGCATGATTAGTTAAAGTATTAGTGTATTAGTGTATTAATTACGGAGTACGTAAGTTGCATAAACAGCCTAGAATTAAATAAGTAGCCTTTATTATTACTATTCTATTCTATGATTGATGATGCTTTGCTGGTTTCATTAAGTTTACATGTTAACATTGTTTAGAACATACGCTATCTGAATTTGAGTTCTTTCAACTGCCTTATAATTAGTTTTTGGAGTCGTAATTAGCATAGTAAGCTGGAAGAATTAAAGTTTCACGTAAAAATTACCAAATCATATTAAGAAAAATAAAAACGAGATAGATATTAAAGAAACTAGCGTTGGTGCCCGGATCCGTCCGAACTACCTACATGCAGTGGCGGACGCAAGATTTTTCTTTATGGGGGGCATAAAAAATTTTGTTCTGTGTTACAATAACGAATACTACGAGAACCTTTTTTTTTTAACTCGGTTTAATCTTTTTCTAGGAATGTCATGGCCTAATCTCGCTAAAACAACGCAATATTTTGAAAATGTGGGCGCATAACTTTTGATATTTTGATAATTCAACCGTGAATTTTGTTGTCGATTTTCAAAACCATTATGTAATGCTAGTTAAATTTTGAAAAAAAAAATGTAACTATCGTAATCAAGCCAACAATCTTATAATTAAATTATTCTACAAATTCAAATAAGCATTAACATACTCATATTTTGAGGAAATAGAGAAAGTAAGAAATAAGTAAAGTCATTTCTTAAAAATTACCATATGATGAACATTTAATTGTTGTTTATTACCATTATTAGTTCTTCAATTATACAAGTGTAAGAGTTGTCAAAGTGGCCTCATTTTAATTTCGAAGTTGCTAAATCCTACACACCAACTTACTTAATCCTACACATATTACCCTAAAATTCCATATTTGCCCTTCTTCTTTAAAAAAAATTAAAAACACTTCTACAGAAATTAATAAGAATTATTTCACTTCTCTCTCTAAAACTAAACCTAACCAATTCGTTAATCATTCGACAATTAAGAATTATAATTCGCGCATATCAAACGTAATCTCGATATTCTATCAACAATTTTGTTAAAACTGTATTTAGTCGATTTAGTTTTTTTTAATTAAAAGAGTTTTTTTTAATTAAAAGAGTTTTTATTTAATAACTAGGGTTTGGACTGGGGTGGTTGAAGGGCGTCGACGCGGGTAGGGTGGTCGACACAGGTAGAGTGGTCGACGCCGGGTAGTGTGGACGTCGGGCAGGGGGTGGTTGACGCCGACGCACGACAGGGGGGTCGACGCACGACAAGGTTGTTAAATACGACGGCAGTTGGTGCAGATCTCGCTGGTGTAGGTTGGCAGGCGTGGGGAAGAGGTGGTCGACTTGGGGGGTGCTGGTCGGCGGTCCGGCGGTGGAGGGGGAGGGGTGGTCGGCATTTCTTGGCTATGGGGTTGGGGTGGTGTGTTGTTGTTGCTGGTTTAAGAAAATAACCATGTAATTTATAATTTTTTTGGTTTTTCTTTTTTATTTCTCTAGAGTGAGAAATGCAAGTAATGAGAGGGGTATAATCGGAATAAGAGAACAAATTGTGCGGGATTTAACAACTCCCTTAAATTTTTGTGCAAATGGTGGGGGTTCAAATATTGCTCCAACACAAGTTCATAGGGAAATTGTACACTACACTTACCAACTTAGCTAGATTGTATTGATGTCTTTACTCTTAAATTTTAATCATCTTCCTAATTTTATTACTTTCCTACAACTATATAGTACTGTATAGTACTCCCTTCAATCCAATCCAAACCAAGGGCGTAGCTACCTTGAAGCAAGGGGTAGCACATACTACCCCAAATCCAAAAATATCGGTTTAAAAATTTAAATCTGCTACCCCAAAATACCTGGAACATTATGCAAACAATTACTCTGTATATATTAACAAGCGCAGTGAATAGACATAAAATGTGAGAAGCATGGTTGGTGTAATTGGATTGATTTGTTGTGGAATGTAAGGGGTTCAAGCCCTCTTACAACCATTAAACTTTGATCGATTGACTTACTTCAATTTAATTTTCAGATTTTTTTAATGACGGTATTTGTCATTCATATTACCTCTTGAGAATAATCTTTATTTTCAAAATTATATACAAATTTGTAAATGAGAAAGGGTTATAAAAACCTATTAAAATAAGGGGAGCAACTTTATTTTGTGCACCTTTAAAACAAATTTAAACTTTAAATAGTAGCTAAATAATGAAATTATTGCTTGAGTTATAAGTTATACAGAGTAATAAAGAAATGAGAGCTTGTTACGTTGTTAGATTTGATGAAATATAACGAGATAGTACCTAGAATAACGTAGCATTTATTGGATTTCTGATTGCTAATTATATATGAATGTAATAAAGATTTATATTGCAAAATTCGATCTCTAATTTTGTAAGACACGTTAAGGTCAAAAAAAATTTGCTACCCCAAGTTTTAAATCCTAGCTCCGCCCCTGATCCAAACTACCAACTCACTTTTTAAAGTCAAACTTGTTAAATATTGACCTCGATTATATTAAGTCAAATCTTCATATTTTATATATAAAATTGATATTTTTACATTTGTAATAAGAAGAGGTTTCGGAAAATTATTTTTTTTACCGTAAAAAATAATATATAAATGAAGAAAAACGTGGTCAAAGTGTCACCTTGTAGACCGTAAAAAGTCAAATGGGTAGTTTGGGTTGGATTGGAGGGAGTACTAGGTTTTGTGTCCGGCTCCTCCATGACTACCTCTATTTACCATTTAAATTTTATTTTTAACGCTACAAGAAAACAACATTCAGGCGACCGAAGTTGCCTACTGAATT
>JAIUZE010014227.1:0-44420 GCA_022085475.1 Heliosperma pusillum | reverse complement strand
TCTCACATGGGTGGGGTGTTATCCCTTTCAATTGTTCTTAACAAGGCATTAGGTTGAGTGTAGACATTAGTCTAGTGAATCATTGTGTCTAATTCTCAATTAGAATAATACACAAAAACTAATCACCCTAATATACACTACAAAACCGGTGCACCCAATTAAAATAAGTGTCCATTTTATTTTTTCATTTTGTCATTTGTCACATATGTGACATGTGACATATAACATGTAATTTAGCTTATAAATGTGCATTTAACTAATTTAAATGCAATTTCATAACAAATAAATTAGACTTAAAATTTGAAGTCATATTTTTATAAATACATGTAAATAAAAAGGGTCATCTCATATTTGATTGATATAATCTACAACTAATTGTAATTATAATCAACCAATTTTGCTTATCTCAAATGTTTCATAAACATAATGCATTCTTAGTAATATAAAAATTAAATTACTAAAATGAATCTTATTTAATCATATTACAATAAGATATAATTCTCACTTATAATATAAACTTTGTTCAATTTAATGGATTAATTAATCTGTATCGTTATACAATTAATTGATGTACATAATTAGAGGATTGTCCTATAGGTGTGACCTCATGGGATCAACTGATCACCACCGTCATACGACTGTAACGTCAAACTCCAGTGAGCCAATCGTTACCGATTAATGTTGACCAGTTGACTTTAAAATTTTGTCATCCCTTTGCATTCTTATTATTGAGATTTAATTATGTGATCGCACTATTGTTGAGGACACTTACTCCAACAGTTTCGAGGTTGATAATCTTTGTGATACGATGATTGCGGGTATTTTGTCTCGTATGTTCTTGCAAATTAGGAATGTCAAACTTGATCGAAGGTGGCCCGGTAAGGCTAGTGTGTTCTCATCCACTTCGGCTCCACCTATTGATCTTGCCGCGGTTAAAAATGATCTTAAGGAGATTCTTAGTCTCCTTCACTCACTCATTAGTGAAGTTGCAGGTATGCGTGTGGAGTTTGCCGAGGTGAAGAATCAAAATGAAGAATTGATTGCGATGGTTGATGGTCTTGTTAAGAATGGCGTGTCCGAGGATGGAGAAGAGGACGATGCCTAGCTCCGAGATCGACCCTACCTATGCCTACCTATCTTTTGCCGAGCCTATGACTATGCCAAGCCTTAATCCTTTTTTTCTCTGATAAGTGAATATTTGTATGATTTTAACCCCCACTTTAGCTCGGTTTTGTATGTCATTTGTGCTTTGTTAAGCCATTTTATGAGCTAATATCGTCTTCTAGGCGAATTCATGTGTTCTAACCTGTTTTGTAGGGAAAGTGACGTTTCTACGCCCTTTTTCTATACTTTCCGAGCATTTACCTAGAACCCGACGATTTAAAGAAGCAAGCTTGACCATGACAAAGGCATTTCAAGAAGGTTCACTAATTCAAAAGAGAGAAGAAATAATGACGATGTCGTAGTTGTCGGAAGATCAATCAATTGGGCGGACGAATTCATCGCTTTACATCAAACCCTATCAACAAACCCGATTGAAGAGGTCAAGGGGGATGATGGAAGTCAAGTCAAAGCAAAGGGAGATGAAACGTTAGTCAATTGCTTCCAGATGACCACTTACCCGATCGGGTAAGGGTGTACCCGATCGGGTAAGTATGTTGCTTCGAGAAAAATGCTTCAACTTCCTATTTTTGTCCTATATGTTTAATGCTCGACCCCTTCTCCACGAAACCCTAATGCTATATATAGATGCTCCAGCCCCTCTTCTCAATACAAAACACACAACAATCTCTTACACAACATCTCCTTTCTTCTTACATTTTCTCTTTAGTTTAGTCTTTCTAGTTTAGATTATTTTCTTCTTTTGTCTTTAGTTCTTAGTTTATTTCTGTCCATTTCACATCAAAACATTAGTTTAGATCAATAAGAATTTCAATCTTTGTAATCTACTTTGTTGGGTACAAGTGTTGTAATTCAAGATACGATTATTCTATGCGAGGGATTTCTATTATTGTTATCACTTTCGTTGTTGATCGTCACCTCGGTATTCCTAATTTATCCTTTGTTTAGTGTCCTTATTGTTTTATATTTGATTGTTATTTTCTATTCATAATATCTTACATTCATTTTCATGTTGTTATAATCGTAGTTTCATTTCTTAGATTGTCAAGTAGCCTCGTTATTGTCGCCACATAGAGAGTCTTAAAATATTGTCAAAAACAAACTAAACATGTCTATCCTAGTTTTCATTGTTAATATCATCTTAAACATAAACATTATCATGAGTGAGTAGTCACCTTTCTAGGGTGTAGGGTAGCCATGTTGGATTGATTAAAAGATGATAATTGGATAAAAGAAATCGTGCTTTTAAAACATTGTGTCTATACATGTTTGGACTTTAACGATAGTTGGCGATTCCTGATCAAAATCATTGACTAGTATGGAATTCTTTTCCAAGGTAGACATACGAGAATTGAATAGACAAAGCATGACATGGTGGATTAAGACCTAGTAAATCGCCTAAAAGCCTGCTAGACCATCTGATCTATGATTGTAATGAACACATCATTCTTACGAACGCGCAATGAATTATTTGCATACTCTAAATCCAATTTCATCAACATGTCAATCTACATGTGTGAACCTACTTCCCTAGATGCTTCTCATTATTGTTAATTCATCATTTGCTTTATTGTTTTCATTTAGTTTGCTTTTATTTTGTTTTTATTTATGTTCTTTATTAGTTTAGAATTCAAAACCTCAAAACCTAGAAAATCGTTAGATAAAACTCAATTGTGAGATGATTTACAATCCATAGGAAATACCATCTCCCTGAGGATCAACCCCTACTTCCCTAATTACATTAATTTTTTATTAGCCTAGTCTGGGTAATTTATCTTTGTATTGGGCTTGCGACAGGCCCGATCAAATTTTGGCGCCGTTGCCGGGGAGCACGGTTTAATTTTCCTTTTTCTTGTGATTTTTATCGCAATTAGTTTTATCTAGTCTTTAGGAACCCAAATTCCTTTAGACCTCTCTTGATTTTTCATCTTAGCTTTCAATCTTATGCCCAGATCTTCTAGACTAGGGACCCCTATCTCTTTAGACCCCGAACTAGAAAGGACTCTGCGTAGGAAACTAAAGCTATTCAACGAAATTTCAAAAGCTTCTGATATTTCAAGTTTAGATCGTATTCGTGAGAAATACTCGGATATCTTACCTAATCTTGAAGGAGAAGAAGATCCATTCTCATCTCCATTTCCAAAAACCAATCAACTTTCAACCAACACTCCATCTTCATCTTCACAAAAGAAAATGGTTCGACTTTCCGACCATTCCAAACCCACTGCAGATACACTTCCAAGGGGTATCGCTACACCTCAAATCACTGCCCAAAACTTCGAAATCAAACCTGCCTTCATCAATTTAATAGAAAGAAGTCAATTTGGTGGCAATGCCACAAAAGATCCCAACCTTCATATCCAAAACTTCTGTGACTATTGATCCACAATTAGACAAATTGGAGTATCCCAAGAGCAGATTAGGGAAATGCTCTTTCCCTTCTCTTTAAGAGGAAAGGCAAAACTATGGATCAATAGTCTTGACCGAGTTGCCTTAGGAATAGTCGACTGGGATGGTCTAGCTCTTGCTTTCTATCAAAAGTACTTCCCACCATAACGAACCGCACTCTTACAGAGTCAAATTACTTGATTCTGTCAGAGAGGCGACGAAAGCCTTTATGAGGCATGGGAAAGGTACAAAGAATTACAAAGAGAATGCCCTCATCATGGCCTTGATTCATGGTTCTTAGCTATCACCTTCTACAACGGTTGTTGTGGCGAATCACGTCGTATCCTCGACTCCGCTAACAATGGTCGTTTCGATCAAATCGATGTAGAGATAGCTAGTACAACTATCGAGTCAATGGCAATCCACGACTCTCATTATAGCAACTCGCGTGCTATGCCACTCAAAACCAAGCAGGACGATTCAAGTAAAGTAGTACTCATAGAAGCTCAATTAGCCCTTCTGCAGCAACAAGTAGGAAGCTCTTCCCAATCCAAGGAACATGTTAACGTCACTAACCACGTAGTGGTATGTGAGACATGTGGGGTTGGAGGGCATAGTTTTCAAGAATGTAGAAGTTCGATAGAGCAAGTCAATGCCTATCAAGGATATAGACAAGGCAATGCTTTCTCAAACTTCTATAATGAAAACACAAAAAACCATCCTTTTTTGTCCTACAAAAGCACCAACATTCAAAATCCCCAACAACAAATTCAACAACCATTCATACCACACCAACAGAAGCCTTAAAATCCACCTGGTTTTCAAAACCAGAGACCTTCATTCCAACCTAACTTCAACCAACCTTACCAAAACCAACCTCAACACCAACCACCTCAAATTCAAAGCCAACCTAATGACTAAAGCTTGAGCAAAATTGAATCCATGCTTCTTCAAGTTGTTCAAAAACAAGATTCAATGTTTGCTCAACTTCAAAAGAGTGATCAAGCTCAAAGTGCTGCCATCAAGATGCTTGAAACTCAAATGGCCCAATTGGCTGCCTCTAATGCCCAAAGAAAACAAGGCCAACTCCCACCTCATGGTGAGAAACCAAGGGACACCGCTAATGCTATCACCCTTAGAAGTGGTACCACTTATACGGAACCTCAGCAACCCAAAGAGCCAATAGTTGAGCCTACACAAGTAGAAAGCCAAAAAGAAACCCAACCATCCACCGCTAAGGAAGCGGAAAACAACCCCGAAAAGAAGGATGAATCTGAAAAGGAACCCATAAAAATTCAAGTTCCATTTCCCCAACGTTTGAGGAGAAATCATAAGGAAACCCAGTTCAGTAAATTCATGGAAGTAGTCAAAAACCTCCAAGTAACGGTTCCCTTCACTGAATTAATCACTCAAATCTCTTCTTACACGAAGTTTATGAAGGATATCTTAACTAAAAAGAGGACTTTAGATGATGTCGAAATCATAGCATTCACAGCTGAATGCAGTGCTTTATTGCAAAATAAGTCCCCTCCTAAGTTAAAGGATCCTGGTAGTTTCTCTGTACCTTGCACTATAGGCACCTACACAATTGATAAAGCTTTATGCGATCTAGGTGCTAGTGTAAGCGTCATGCCCTATTCCATCTGCGAAAAACTGAATATGGGAATTCTCAAATGCACTAGTATCACCCTGCAAATGGCAGATCGTTCTCTAAAACAACCTATGGGAGTTTTAGAAGATGTACCTGTCAGAGTAGGAATATTTTTCATTCCAGTCGATTTCATAGTGTTAGATATGGCTGAAGACTCGCAAATCCCTATCATTTTAGGAAGGCCATTTGTACACACTGCGGGAGCAGTAATCGATGTCAAGGATGGAAGATTGACATTAGAAGTAGGTGATGATAAAGTCACCTACAACTTAAACAGTGCAATGAAGAGCCCTATGCTTGAAGAGCCTTGCTGTTTTCTTGACATTGTCGACTCAATTATTGATGAATCTCTGTATCCATCAATAATTGAGGATCCTTTAGAAGCAATATTATTGTTAGAGGATATCTCTGAAAACGACAATTTTGAGATCAGTGAGCTGGAAAAGGACTTGACTGGAAAAGAGATACTGTAACAACCAGAAAAGTACCCAATTTTTCTAGTAAAATATCTTACGAATACTTTTCAGCAAGGTTAAGTTTTTAAAATAGAATTTATTGTTTCGAGTCGTATTTTGAAATTCCGAGTTCGTATTTGGAATTTCTGAGAGATTTCGTGAAAATCCCGTTTTTAGTCATCTTTGACTTTTCTTGACTTTTAAGTCGTCTTTGACTTTTCTTGACTTTTTAAAGTCGTCATTGACTTTTCTTGACTTTTAAGTCGTCATAAACTTTTCTTGACTTTTAAGTCATCTTTGATTTTTCTTGACTTTTAAGTCGACTTTGACTTTCGTTGACTTTCCCGACTCGCCTTGTAAGTTTGAAGACCGAAATTTTATTTAAAAAAATAATATTTTAATTTATTTTTATTAAGATTTATTAAGATTTATCATAATTTAATATAATTATTTTGAATTTATTCGGAATTTAAAGAATAACTTTTACGGTTTTAACCGAACGTCATTTAACTATTCCGAGTCATCGCAAATCCCGAAACAAAATCGAAACTCGACTTTGGCATGATGTCACCCGCCCATGTCATCTTTTTCCACTCACATTAGATATTTTGAATTAATATGATTAAACTAATAATCATATCTAAGATATTTATAACTTTATCGATCCGTCAACGAAAATTACGCAAACCGTTTACAAAACAGATCCGATTCCTCTCATTTCTCACGGCTCCTCTCCTCTCTAATAGGGCTAGATATTTTCCTTTCTTTTCATTAATATAACATAATATCTAGATATTTGATTTAATTAACTTAATATCTAATTAATTATCTTATTATAATAATAAACCCGAGTCAATTCCGTAACAACAATTTCAAAACCCGACTCATTATTTTCCTCTATATTAACGGCACATCCACCCACCAGTTACTCACAAACAACTTTTCATTTTAGCATAAATCAAATAAGATCTAAAAAATAAACACTTTCTTTAAATCGTTCTTCATCGTTCTTCGTCGTTTTTCATCGTTCTTCGTCGTTCTTGAGCAAAATCGTCATAAAACCTTCATTTCTTATTCAAATCCGTCCTAACTTATATTTCTAGAATCTCCTCTTCGCTCTCCATCTTCAAGTACGGTTTAATTTCAATTCCGTCAAAATCGTTTTCAACACTTTAATTATGGAAAATCAAGTTTTAAATTCTAATAATGTTTTTATTGTCATTTCTTATAAGGGGAAGATTTTGAAGACGAGTTTGGTGACTCGTATATTTTGGGTGAAGATTAGTTGACGGGTTTATACTTCTTATTTTTTTGGTGCTAATTGATTTTGCTAGCTAAGGTAACGATTCCGAGTTACTCGACGATTTAATGTTACATAGCTTTTGTTTCTTTTGTTTTTGGTTCATCTTTCGTTTTTGTTCATGTTATTATGATTTATGGATTTTTACTAGTAACCTGATAAGTGGTTATGATTTTCATGTTGTATGGTATTTTTAATATGTTAGTGTTCTTGATGAATTTGGATGATTGTTCATAATAATGATTTTTGTATGATGATGGTTGAATTGGATGTTTAAAAATGGATGTTGTTAATTAAAAACATGTTAGAATTTATTTGGAATTGTGGTGGTTTGAACCGTGAGATTTGGCCGTGTAGGGTGGCTGGAAACCAGCCCAAACCAGGCCGGTTCAGGCCGGTTCAGGCCCGGTCCAGGCCGGTCTGGGTTGGTCCATGGTGGGTCCGGGGTTGGTCCTTGGGAGTTGGGTCGATACTTGTTTGTTTTGTTGTTGTTTTGACGGGTTTTAAATATGTTAAAGCATGCGGGAAATATTAGGAAACGGTTTTAGTAAAGTCGATAAAAAAACCCAAAACAGCCCAAACAGCCCGTGGGCCAGTCCAGGCCCATGTTTGGTCCGGCCCAAATCAGCCCAAAGGTCACCTTGTTGGACTTGTGACGGTTTTTGAGTTTAGTGTTAATTTATCGTGTTTTGTAATATTTAGCAAGTGGGAAATGTTAATAAGTAAAATATTTAATTAAAAAGGTTTTTCATAAAAATTATTATTTCTCACATGTTAGAAATTATAATACGAGATCGTAGTTTAATTTGAAATCCTTTAAGTCAAGCGGGTTTTTAGTAAGATTAAATAATTCACGTGTTAGAAGTTTAATAAAATAACATGTAATGAATATGATGATTTTTATGATCAAGTCTATGTGGTAAAGACTTTGTTTCTAGCCGGTTTGACCAAACGGGTTTGGTCAAACTAAGATCTAGTCAGCCCCGTTTTGACTGATGACCCGTCGCGGGACTCGGGTCGGGATTTGTCTTCAAGTAAGGTTGTATTTAATTAATGAATTAGCCTTAGTAGATATGAGGCGATATGTTATTTGAATATGATTTTTATATGCAATTAGTCACATGTTAGGAAGTTTTTCCCGTGACTGTTTGATTGGATGATATATGTCGTGTTGACTAAGTACCCATAGAGAATTATGAGGATATGGCGTCTTGAGCATTCTAATTCTAAATGAGTAGCTTGGACCATGACATCGATAGGCCGTACTATCTTTAACGAGTATATAGTTCATGGTTAATAGCTTTTGTGTCACGGCCTGGGGGGCTTATCTCCAAGTCGGGGCATGGCTGCCTAAGAGTTCCACTGTGGGAATGGAGCCAGCTTAAGTACTAGCCATCTCTGCTTAGGGGGTCGCCTAGTAGAGTTTCTCATGTACGGTGATGTCATGGGACGGGGAATGGAATAGCTGTTGTCGCTAGGTCTGATCAGTCTAGGACTAGGATGTTTTCCTACCTTGTTGGATAGCCTCGAGTTACAGAAGTCTTCTATTGACGGTACTAGGAACTTATGCCTGTTTGTAGAGGTATTGGTCTTTCATGTTTGTATGATTCTATGAGTTCTAGAAGGTGAGATGCAAGCCGGCTAGGATTGATAGAGTTGGGATTACCGATTGTTAACTGATTCACATGATTACGTGTTGATTAGGGTTTGAGTGTATCAGGGCCATGTTACGTGGTAACCGCTGAGCCAGCATACCAGCTTCCCTACCTCGAGTTATATTTTATTATCGGATTCACATGATAGCTTTCATATGATAGGTTATATGTTAGTTATTCGTTTCATAACATGAAAAGCATATCATATATGTTAAAGTTTTGTATTTCCCATATACATTGCTTTTATGTTATTCATGTTTAATTAAACTCGACATTTCGTGGCTGGGAGAAATCGGAGTTACTCCCCACTGACTGTGGCTTCCGTGTTTATATTAATGCGCGTTGGCAGGGTTTGTGATGCATTTACTTTGGGTACATTGACGAGATAGGAGCGAAGTATTACCTTGGACCTAATATCGGTTCTTAGATTGTATATTATTATACACTCTTTTATTTCAGTATTTATACGGGAGATATGTCTCCCGTCTTGTATATTTCTTTTGTATAATATTATTTCCGTTTTGTAATGAACCTTTTTATTTATGACACCCTTATTATGTATTCTCATATTTTATTTAGTTAAATTATTTTTTTTTTCTTTCCGCAAATTTGAGGGTGTCACAGATACCGTCTGAAGAAGTCCAAGAGTTCATAAGCCTAATTGATACTCCTGCCAAGGCAGAAGTACATAAACCTGAACTTAAACCTCTTCCCTCAAATCTAAAATATGCCGTTTTAGATGAGTCTAAATATTTCCCAGTCATAGTGAGTGCTCTCCTAAATGAAAATCAGTTAAACTCACTATTGACTGTCTTGAAAAAGCATAAGAAGGCAATAGATTACAAACTTGAAGATCTCACAGGCATAAGCCCCGACTTTTGCATGCATAGAATCAACTTAGAAGAAGGCCAAAACCCTTGCGTTCAAGGTCAACGCCGTCTTAATCCAAATATGCAAGAAGTAGTTAAAGTTGAAGTTATGAAATTACTAGATGCTGGCATAATCTATGCAATTTCTGACTCGAAATGGGTTAGCCCTGTCCAAATTGTTCCCAAGAAAGGAGGAACAACAGTAGTCAAGAATGAAAAGAATGAGCTCATCCCCACAAGGATTGTGACGGGATGGCGTATGTGTATTGACTACAGAAAGTTGAATCAATCAACTTGAAAAGATCACTATCCTCTGCCCTTCATTGATCAAATGCTAGAGAGGTTAGCTTGCCACAAGTATTTCTGCTATCTAGATGGTTACTCAGGATTTTTCCAAATTCCTATCCACCCTGAGGACCAAGAGAAAACCACCTTCACCTGTCCCTATGGTACTTTCGCTTATCGCCGAATGCCATTTGGCTTGTGTAATGCACTTGCCACTTTCCAGCGTTGCATGACTAGTATCTTTTCCGATTTTGTTGAAACTATCATGGAAGTATTTATGGACGACTTTAGCGTCTATGGCATTTCCTTCGATAATTGTTTGACAAATCTATCCAAAGTACTAAAACGCTGTGAAGAAGTCGACCTTGTTCTCAATTGGGAAAAGTGTCATTTCATGGTGAACCGAAGGTGTAGTTTTAGGACACATCATTTCTGAGAGAAGTATTGAAGTGGATCGAGCTAAGATCCAAGTTATTGAACAACTGCCACCACCTGCTAATGTAAAAGGAATCATGAGTTTCCTTGGCCATGCCGGTTTCTACCGACGGTTTATCAAAGACTTTTCAAAAATAGCCAAGCCCCTGACTGAGCTCCTTTTTAAGGATGCACCTTTTAATTTCACCAAGGAATGTCTTGAGGCATTAAATAAAATCAAACGTGCTTTAATCACTACACCTATAATCCAGTCGCCTGATTGGAATCTTCCTTTTGAACTAATGTGCGATGCGAGTGATTATGCCGTAGGAGTTGTTTTGGGGCAAAGAAAGGAAAAGTTCCTTCATGCAATTTACTATGCTAGTAAAACCTTAGATCCTGCCCAAATCAACTATGCCACCACTGAAAAAGAACTTCTTGCCATTGTCTATGCCTTAGACAAATTCCGTTCTTACCTTATAGAATCGAAAGTCATTGTTTACACTGACCACGCTGCTTTGAAATATCTGCTTTCAAAGAAAGAGGCAAAACCTCGACTTATCTGATGGATCTTACTCCTTCAAGAGTTTGATCTAGAGATCCGGGATAAGAAAGGAGTAGAAAATGTAGTCGCTGACCATCTTTCAAGGATAAGGGTGACTGAAATAGGATTGCCAACACAAATTAATGACTCATTTGCTGATGATTCATTAATGGCGCTTACTGACTCTTCTCCTTGGTATGCTGATATGGCCAATTTTCTTGTCAGTCGACAGCTACCTTCTGACCTTTCTTATAACCAAAGGAAGCGATTCTTGCATGATGCAAAATTCTTTGTTTGAGATGACCCTTATCTTTTCAAGCAGTGTTCATATGGTCTGTATAGACGATGTATCCCTCAGTGGGAATTTAAAGGAGTTTTAGAAGGATGCCACTCATCTGCTTATGGTGGTCATCATGGTCCGTCCAAGACCGTAGCCAAAGTCTTACAATCCGGGTTTTTCTGGCCCTCGATGTTTAAAGATTCCAAAGACTTTGTTATGACTTGTGACGCTTGTCAACGAATGGGTCAAATATCCAAGAGACATGAAATGCCTCAAAACGGCATATTAGAAGTTGAAATATTCGATGTCTGGGGTATTGACTATCAAGGACCATTCCCTTCTTCTAACGGAAATCGTTACATCTTAGTCGCTGTCGACTATGTTTCTAAGTGGGTAGAAGCAATTTCCACTCCCACCAACGATGCTAGAGCTGTGATACGACTATTTAAGAAGATCATTTTTCCGCATTTTGGTGTACCCAGAGCCGTGATAAGTGATCGAGGAACTCATTTTGGAGAAAAGTAGTTAGACACTCTGCTTTCCAAATATAGTGTGTATCACAGACGAGGATTGGCTTACCACCCTCAGACCAGCGGTCAAGTAGAAGTTTCAAACAGAGAGCTCAAAACGATTCTTCAGAAAGTAGTCTCAAGATCTAGAACTGATTGGAGTAATAAGCTCGATGACACCTTATGAGCTTATCGCACAGCTTTCAAAACCCCGATTGGGACATCTCCATATCGATTGGTTTATGGAAAGGCCTGTCAGCTTCCCGTCGAGTTAGAGTATAAAGCTTACTGGGCTATCAAAGAACTCAACTTAGACACTAAGCTTAGCGCTGATAGACGACTTTTGCAACTCAATGAGCTAGAGGAATTTCGTTTGCAAGCTTATGAGAATTCTAGGGTCTACAAAGAGAAAACGAAGCGTTGGCACGACAAGAGGATAATTAAAAAAGAATTTAATGTCGGTGACCAAGTACTTATTTTCAACTCCCGTTTGAAAATTTTTCCGGGAAAACTTCGATCACGATGGTCTGGACCATTCACTGTCTCATATGTTAGCAAGTACGGCTATGTGGAACTAATGACTAGCAATGGTGAGAAATTCAAAGTCAATGGACACAGACTGAAACTCTACTATAGCAATTCTATCATCGGATGCTTAGATATTGTCTATATGGAGCGTCAATCCCCAACCCAATGATTTCATAGAAAAATTCGTCGAGCAGGACGTTAAACAAGCGCTTCTCGAGAGGGCAACCCGTGATTTCCCTTTTTGCATTTTTATTTCTGTTTTTTTTCCCTTTTACGTTGTTCTGTTAGATTTCTTTGCAGATGAAAGAGTTTTTGAAGAATCTATGGAGACCTTCGTTGTCACGTCCAAAAGACTAGCTTGGGGGAGTCTGCGCTGGCTAGTAAGCTTCATTCTTCTTTCATTTTTCCTTTCTTCCCATTAAGCATCTCGTTGCATATTTAGTCTTTGTGCTCCCATTGAGGACAATGTGATGTTTAGCTTGGGGGAGGGATTGCATTTTCCCATTTTGCATTTTAGTTGATCATTTTTCAAATTTTGAATAAGAAAGAGAAGATTTTAGAAAGAAATTTTAAAATTTTAAAATTTTGAACACAATTGAATGCGTTTCATGCTTTGCTTGCTTGTCTATTATGCTATTATGTTACATTTCCCAAACTTAGAGCTTTCAAACCATAATGATTCAATATTTATTTGAGCATACATGGGGAAGTCTTGTACACAGTAGGCATGGAATGAATCTATAGATGAGTACGCTTGATCTTGACATTTGGCAAGTTACATATATTGTAAGGTAGAACATAGACTGGTACATCTTTACCCAGTCTCATCTAGGTGTGTGTAGTTCTCCTTGTGATGTGTGTCATGTCAAAACGCATAAGTATGGTTCTCATTTCATTCCTATAAGCATTGCATTCATGATTCACTAAGATTTGAAGCCTTTTTCACTTTGAATTGCCCCTCAAAATAAGCCCCTTCATACAAATGCTTCACAAAAATAATAGCTACAAATAAATACTGCCTACATTTTGAGCTCTTTTGAGAAGATTTGTTCTTATCTACAAATGGAATTTGGAGAACGAATAATAGCTACAAATGGGAGCTCTTTTGAGAAGATTTGTTCTTATCTGTCAAAGTGAATTTGGAGAACGAAATTGTTCAAAAAGTGATGTTATGTTCAAAAGAAAAGAAAAGAAAAGAAAAAATTGAAAAAGAAAAAAATAAAAGAAGAAGTTGTGAGTATCTCCTCAAAATGTCAAATCAATAGAAGGAGTTTACCCCTGTGTTTCGTGTGAAATAAGCCAAATTGTTCCTTCTGACTTCATTATTCGTCTTTTGGAAATTAATCGAAAGTTTGGATTGAGTATTCTTTTATCGTTGGTCAGTTGCTAGCTCATTCTAACCTTCACATGACCATAACTATTTATCCACCTTTCACCCATTTCCCAAAGCCTTCTTCATTCCTTTTCCGGCTTCTTTTCTATGTGCATTGTGATCTTTGACTTGTGTTTTGAATTGTTTACCATATTAGACTTCGGACACATTTTCATAAGTCGTAGATAGGTGAGTGTCTCAAAAATATTTACACATAAAGAAATCACCTTTTACATACATGAGTGTTCGAGTGTACCATGAGAGTCCATTTGTCAAAAGATCATGCAAGAGCCGAAATTCTATAGTGAAATTCTTTGTGCTACGCCGTTATGTAAATCTCAGCCATGTTTATGTATCATTCTTGCCCACGCTGTTCTTGGGTTATGATTCATTATGTTTTTAAAGTTTTACGTTGAGATTTGTTTCTTGATGGTATAGTAGCCAATGCTTGCAACCTTGTCCTGGTATTGTTTGTTATGTTTGCTTGAAGACAAGCAAAGGTTTAGCTTGGGGGAGTTTGATAAGTGAATATTTGTATGATTTTAACCCCCACTTTAGCTCGGTTTTGTATGTCATTTATGCTTTGTTAAGCCATTTTATGAGCTAATATCGTCTTCTAGGCGAATTCCTGTGTTCTAACCTGTTTTGTAGGGAAAGTGACGTTTCTACGCCCTTTTTCTATATTTCCGAGCATTTGCCTAGAACCCGACGTTTTGAAGAAGCAAGCTTGACCATGTCAAAGGCATTTCAAGAAGGTTAACTAACTCAAAAGAGAGAAGAAATAAAGACGATGTCGTAGTTGTCGGAGGATCAATCAATTGGGCGGAAGAATTCATCGCTTTACATCAAACCCTATCAACAAACTCGATTGAAGAGGTCAAGGGGGATGATGGAAGTGTGACAACCCTCGCGAATGCGGAAATATAAAACATACGAACATGTGAATTATATAGCGGAAATATGAAGTTTTTAAAACTTTTATACATGCAAGAAGAAGTATACGAGGAATGTCAAATATTACAAACTAAAGTATGAAATACAACAAAGAGACGAAGTCTCTCAAAATGTTATAAATGTCAAAGTGTTTAGCAAAACTAACTAAAATCGTCTAGAGGTGAAACTTCCAGGGACAACGCCCGCTAGCTCACACTCGAACCCAAAATATCAAGCAAAAACCATCCATGCAAGCAACCTGTTCATCCATGAAAAACATGAACGCCACAGTCAGTGGGGAGTAACTCCGGGTTCTCCCAGCCATATCACATTAAACGTACATAGAAGAAAATACGAAAGTAGAAGCATGCATATATAGATATACATGTGAAATACGATAAGAATAGATAGGCAATTCAATATGTAATGATAAGAGCATATGGAATACAAATCTGAATCCATCATGTTATACAAAGACTCGGGGAAGACAATCTTAGTCAACCGAATACGCTCACTAGGGCTTACATCTCACCGTTAGCGGTATAAGTTTGATAAGATTGAGACTCGACAAACAAACCATGCCAAGTCATCCAATGATCAATCATATAATCATTCATCCAAACATAACGACTCAATGACGACATCTCTCACGGTAAATGAAACGCACTAGCACCGTGTACATGGCAAGTATGATTAAAAGGCATCCACGGGATAAAGACATTCCCTGAACGCATACACGATTCAATTCATTTCGTATATGTGGACTAATTTCCTCCGTTAGGACGACGATAATAATACGATCCTAGTCTAAATCTGGCCAGAATCCCGGAATGGCATTTTCCAGTTCGACATGCGATAAACATTTCGCATCCAAGACTCGGTTAATCAAATGACGCCGAGTACCCCAAATTCGGTAGATATAATTCACGAAAGAGGCGGAAAAGAGCTCAAGCCTCATAACAAGCGGTACGCTACATGCAAATAACACCACCTCGCAAGTACACAACATTTGACGGCCGGGTCGATCAACGCAATGCGTTCGCCTCCCAACAACGTCGTCGTATGCCCACTAACACATGCAATTAAGCAGTAGGATACCTCCCCGTTCCGACATTCCAGCCTTACGAACGTGGAGGTAGCCAAGGGAATGAGAGTACAAAGCACATAACAAAATAGTGCTCAAACCGTAACATTTGTAAAAACCGACTCAAAGTGGGACATACCAAAAACCGTCTCAAAATATGCGATACAAGCGAATGAAATATCATATATTCAAAACATTAATATTATAAGTCACTACGTAAAATTATATGAAAAACGAATCATGCGAACTATTATAAATTACGAGTTTAGAAATTGTAAAAATAAAATTCAGCCGTGTTGCCGGCCGGTCAGAGGACCGGCGGCCGGTCACCCGGCTTGCGCCTCAAGCATAATACAAAAATCACATAGAAAAGGGCAGCGTGTTCCAGGCCGGTCTGGGGGCCGGCGGCCGGGCACCCGGCCAGGAGCACCACTACACATAAAAAGCAAGTTTTCCTACAGATGTGTTCCCTGCCGGTGGGCAGACCGGCGGCCGGTCACCCGGCTGGGAACCCCAGTCCATCCGTGAGCAACAATTCAATGTTCAATCATTTTCAATTCTCATAATCTACTTCTATTAGTTATCAATAATCAATATTCATCATCAACAATCATCAACTAACAACATTCATCATCAATAACATAAATCCTAAGCTTTCTAATCGTATTCTAAATACGAATTCTAACATAGAAATCATGTAAAACACGTAAATGATATCGAGTAACCCTTCACCGTTACCTTTATGCGTCTTCACACCGCGTCAAGGTCCTCTTCGATTAAGAAATAGTCTTTGTCGGGATCTTGAAGGTCACCACCTACAAATAGTTAATAAAAGATGAATATTCTTCACCTTGAGAAAGGCGGAAAGTTTGAAAAGCGAGAAAGATGGTAATTTTATTATCAATACGGATAGAGGAAGATAAGAGGGGAAGAAAGAGACGAACTTACGTGAATTTGAGCAAGAAATGAGCGAGTTATGACGATTCTAAGATTGGATGATTATGGAAGCAAGGTTTTCTTTGGTTTTCTTAGTGATGAAGTAAGTTTGAGTTGTGTGAGAGTGAAATAGGTTAAAGGGAGTATGAGGGAGTATGAGGAAAAAGTCAAGAAAAAGTCAAAGACGACTTGAGACGGGATTCACTTGAAATCTCGCGAAAAATCCAAATACGAACTCGGAAATTCTAAATTCGACTCGGGAAATTAAATTCTAAATTGAAACTAAATTTCGCTGAAAAGTATTCGTAAAAATATTTTTTCTATAAAAAATAGGGTACATTTGCAGGTGTTACAATCACCCCACCTTTTAAAAAGTTTCGCCCTCGAAACTTGAGGGAAAGAAAGATACCTTAAACGAATAGACTTGGATATTTACTACGCATAGAAGCTTCCGTTTCCCAAGTCTCTTCTTTGACATTAGCACATCTCCACAAGATTTTCACTAAAGGAACCACCTTACTTCTCAACTTCTTATCCTTGCGATCTAGGATGCGGATCGGCTTCTCTTCAAAGGAAAAATTTGGTTCAAGCTCGGGCATTTCCCTTTGAAAGACATGGCTCGGATCACTAACATACTTTCTCAATTGAGAAACATGGAATACATCATGAACCTTAGCCAAATTCGGTGGCAAATCCAACTTGTAAGCAACGGCACCAATCCTTTTCACAATATCAAAGGGTCCAATGTATTTCGGGCTCAATTTACCCTTAACACCAAACCGTTTAACACCCTTCATTGGAGATACTTTCAAGAACACTTTATCTCCAACCTCAAATTCTAGCGGTCTTCTTCGGATATCGGCATAAGACTTTTGTCGATCTTGAGCGGCTTTCATTCTGTCACGAATGACCTTTACATTATCGATGGTTTCAACAAGAACATCGGGGCCTAAGTCACGAACATCACTCAATTGATTCCAACATATAGGACTCCGACATTTCCTTCCATAAAGAGCTTCATAAGGAGTCATCTTGATAGATGCATGATAACTGTTGTTGTAAGAAAACTCCACCAACGGTAGACTCTTTTCCCAACTAGATTGGAAGTCGAGTGCACAAGCCCTAAGCAAGTCTTCTAAAGTCTGAATAGTCTTCTCGGTCTGACCATCCGTAGCGGCATGAAATGCGGTACTCATCAACAATTTACTACCCATGGCTTCTTGCAAAGCTTTCCAAAATCTCGAACAGAATCTCGGATCTCGGTCGGATATAATATCCTTAGGAACGCCATGGTATCTAACAATCTCATCAACATAGGCCTTCGCTAGTCAATCCAAACTCCAAGTTTCTTTGATCGGAATAAATCTAGCACACTTGGTCAAACGATCAACAACAACCCAAACGGCATCTTTACCTCCAATGGTCCTCGGCAAAGCCATAACAAAATCCATAGAAATAGATTCCCACTTCCATAGCGGAATATCCAACGGTTGTAGCAATCCACCGGGCCTCTTGTGTTCAATCTTCACTTGTTGGCAAGTAAGACATCTTCCAACATAAGATACAACATCACCCTTCAAGTTCGGCCACCAAAATTGTAGCTTCAAGTCTTTGTACATCTTATCACCACCGGGGTGAATAGAATAAGGGGAAAGGTGAGCTTCATCAAGAACTCGCTTCCTCAAATCAAGGGCATTAGGAACAAATAAACGGCCATGGAAACGAAGAACACCTTCATCATCAAACTTGAAATCTTTAGCTTTACCTTCAAGAAGTTTGGCTTGAATAGACTTGTAGGTAAGATCATCAACTTGGCTTTCGCGGATCTCAAGGAGAAAAACAGGTTCAACAGTCATAACACCAACATAAACAAATCCACGCTCCACGAACTCCAACTTCAACTTTCGAAACTCGGCACAAAGATCATCAGGTAATACCCGCATAGCATTCAATGCATGAGAAGCTTTCCTACTAAGAGCATCGGCAACAACATTAGCCTTCTCTTCAAGATACAATAACTCAAAATCATAATCGTTCACCAATTCCAACCATCTTCTTTGCCTCATATTCAACTCTTTTTGAGTAAATATGTACTTCAAACTTTTGTGATCGGTGAATATACGACAATGAACACCAATAAGGTAGTGTCTCCACACTTTCAAAGCATGAACAACAGCGGCCAATTCCAAATCATGAGTAGGATAGTTCACTTCATGAACTCTCAACTGCCTTTAAGCATAAGCCACCACTTTCCTATTTTGCATAAGAACACAACCCAATCCCATTTTAGAAGCATCACAATAGACATCAAAGTCTACTCCATCTTCAGGCAAAGTCAACACCGAAGCGGTAGTTAACCTTTTCTTTAACTCTTGAAACGCAGCTTCACAAGCTTCATTCCATAGGAATTTGTTTTCCTTCTTCAACAACTGGGTCATTGGTCTAGCAAGCTTGGGGAAATCCTTGACAAATCTACGGTAATAACCAGCTAAACCAAGAAAACTTCGAATTTCTCTAATATCGGTCGGACTCTTCCAATCCACCACAGCTTCAATCGTCGAAGGATCCACCATTACACCTTCTTTAGAAATCACATTCCCAAGAAAGGACACCTTAGGTAACCAAAATTCACACTTGGAGAACTTAGCATACCACTTCTGACGACGAAGAACACCCAAAATAGTCCTTAGATGAATAGCATGCTCTTCTTCGGACTTGGAGAAAATAAGAATATCATCAATGAATACCACCACACACTTGTCAAGATACTCACTAAATGTGCGGTTCATTTGGTCCATGAAAATAGCGGAAGCATTCATCAATCCAAATGGCATCACCTTGAACTCATAATGACCATACCTTGTACTAAAAGCGGTCTTTGGAATATCAACATCTCGAACAGGAATTTGGTGATAACCGGATCTCAAATCAATCTTGGAAAAAGTAGAAGCACCCTTTAGTTGATCAAACAAATCTTCTATTCTCGGCAAAGGATACCTATTCTTGATTGTAATCCGATTCAACTCACGATAATCAATACAAAGCCTCATAGAACCATCTTTCATCTTCACAAAAAGAACGGGAACACCCCAAGGCGAGGCACTTGGTCGAATAAAACCCTTCCCAATCATATCATCTAGCTGCTTCCTTAATTCTTTCAATTCGGTCGGAGCCATACGGTAAGGAGCTTTGGCTATGGGTCCAGAACCAGGTACAAGATCAATAGAGAACTCAACATCACGCTCGGGAGGAATCCCGGGCAAATCTTCAGGAAATACATCAACAAATTCACGAACAATAGGCACATCTTCAATACTTGGCAAAGAGGTAGTTGAAGAAGTCACAATACACAAGTAATATGCTTGGTGACATTTTCTTACCATACTTACCAACTTCATAGCGGAAATCAAAGACACACCTTTTCGGGGATGAGATCCCTTATAGGTTATTCTAACTCCTAAAGGACTCTTTAAATAAATCTTTTGATCACGATACTCGAACCTAGCATGGTACAATGCTAACCAATCGATACCTAGGATTATATCGAACTCTCCTAGAGGGAACTTAAGGAGATTAGCGGGGAAGATAGAACCCGCAATAGATATTGGGACATTTGGATATAGAGTAGAACAAGAGATAATATCTCCGGATGGTAAGGATATGGGAGTATCCTCACTAGATGTAGGCTCGATAGATAATTTATTAGCATAAGTCGATGACACAAAAGACATAGATGCACCGGTATCAAATAGAATAAGACACGGTTGCTCTAAGATTGAGAACATACCCGTAATGATCTCTGGATGAGCGTCGGCTTCGGCACGGCTCATGACAAAGATAGAACCCTTAGGTTTAGCGGGAGGAGGGGGCAACTTTCGATCGGGGCAATCATCATAGTGGTGACCACCCTTTTGACAAAAGAAACACACATAAGGTCGGTTGTAACATGCCACACCGGGGTGATGTGGTTGTCTACAACGGTTACATTGACGACCTTGAGCTTGAGCTTGAGGAGCATAAGGCCTATGAGCCACATTAGAAGTAGCTCGAGGAATGAAAGGAGCAGGAGCTCTCGTGTTTGCATTGGAAGAAGGATTAAATCTCCTCTTGTTATCATAAGAGTTAGAAGGAGACAGAATAAACGGTCTCTTCCCGAAGACATTCGGCCTAGGAGCGTAAGAAGGAGAGGGATTATTCATCAAAGCTTCATCTCTAATAGCCTTCATGGAATTTTCGGCCCACAAGCCATTATCATAAAGATCTCCAAAGGTGGTAGTATTCCTCCTCACTTTACTTTGAAGAACGGCACTCAGCTTGTTTCGGTAATAGAAGGCTCGGTCCTTGTCATCTCGGATAAGCCTCGGAGCAAAATGAGCAAGCTTGTTGAAATCCGTAGTGAAGTCCTGAGCTGACAAGTTGCCTTGTTTAAAGTCAATGAACTCCTTGAGCCTTTGTTGTTTAGGCTCTTAAGGATAGAATATACCTTCCACAAGAGCTTTGAAACAAGCCCAGTTGAAGCCATCTTCGAGAGAAGCGGTGGCACTAGTGATAGTCCACCAATTATCAGCTTCCCTCACAAGGAAGTGCTTTGCGATCCTCACCTTGTCCTCTTCTCGGACTTGGTATAGATCGAACTGCTTCTCCATCTCACGGAACCAATCGGATAACTCCGTAGGGTCCGGCTCTCCACCATATGGTACAATCTTACTTCTAGCTATTTGTCCAACTACCCATGCGTAGCCACCTTGATGGTTTTCCTCCCTTCGAGGAAGAACTTGGTTGACATGAGCTAAAGCTGCATCTTACTGATTTTTCAGCACTTGAGTAAGAGCTTCCAACACGGCATTCTCTACCATTCGTGGTCTAACCATCTTCATAAGAAACAAAAACAAATTAAGTTACTCCTGTCAATTAGCATAAACAAATAGACTACCAAGTAAAGTCCTTAACTTCTACCCATCTCTCATTTATTATTTCAAGGTCAAGTAGTTTAAGTTTAGGGTTCACGTGTGTGCGTCGGGAGCGATAAAGCTCTGATACCAACTGTGACAACCTTCGCGAATGCGGAAATATAAAACATACGAGCATATGAATTATATAGCGGAAATATGTAGTTTTTAAAACTTTTATACATGCAAGAAGAAGTATACGAGGAATGTCAAATATTACAAACTAAAGTATGAAATACAACAAAGAGACGAAGTCTCTCAAAATGTTATAAATGTCAAAGTGTTTAGCAAAACTAGCTAAAATCGTCTAGAGGTGAAACTTCCAGGGACAACGCCCGCTAGCTCACACCCGAACCCAAAATATCAAGCAAAAACCATCCATGCAAGCAACCTAATAATCCATGAAAAACATGAACGCCACAGTCAGTGGGGAGTAACTCCGGGTTCTCCCAGCCATATCACATTAAACGTACATAGAAGGAAATACGAAAGTAGAAGCATGCATATATAGATATACATGTGAAATACGATAAGAATAGATAGACAATTCAATATGTAATGATAAGAGCATATGAAATACAAATCTGAATCCATCATGTTATACAAAGACTCGGGGAAGACACTCTTAGTCAACCGAATACGCTCACTAGGGCTTACATCTCACCGTTAGCGGTATAAGTTTGATAAGATTGAGACTCGACAAACAAACCATGCCAAGTCATCCAATGATCAATCATATAATCATTCATCCAAACATAACTACTCAATGACGACATCTCTCATGGTAAATGAAACGCACTAGCACCGTGTAAATGGCAAGTACGATTAAAAGGCATCCACGGGATAAAGACATTCCCTGAACACATACATGATTCAATTCATTTCGTTTATGTGGACTAATTTCCTCCGGTAGGACGACGATAATAATACGGTCCTAGTCTAAATCTGGCCAGAATCCCGGAATCGCATTTTCCAGTTCGACATGCGATAAACATTTCGCATCCAAGACTCGGTTAATCAAATGACGCCGAGTACCCCAAATTCGGTAGATATAATTCACGAAAGAGGCGGAAAAGAGCTCAAGCCTCATAACAAGCAGTACGCTACATGCAAATAACACCACCTCGCAATTACACAACATTTGATGGCCGGGTCGATCAACGCAATGCGTTCGCCTCCCAACAACGTCGTCGTATGTCCACTAACACATGAAATTAAGCAGTAGGATACCTCCCCGTTCCGACATTCCAGCCTTACGAACGTGGAGGTAGCCAAGGGATTAAGAGTACAAAGCACATAACAAAATAGTGCTCAAACCGTAACATTTGTAAAAACCGACTCAAAGTTGGACATACCAAAAACCGTCACAAATCATGCGATACAAGCGAATGAAATATCATATATTCAAAACATTAATATTATAAGTCACTACGTAAAATTATATGAAAAAGGAATCATGCGAACTATTATAAATTACGAGTTTAGAAATTGTAAAAATAAAATACAGCCGTGTTGCCGGCCGGTCAGAGGACCGGCGGCCGGTCACCCGGCTTGCGCCTCAAGCATAATACAAAAATCACATAGAAAAGGGCAGCGTGTTCCAGGCCGGTCTGGGGGCCGGCGGCCAGGCACCCGGCCAGGAGCACCACTACACATAAAAAGCAAGTTTTCCTACAGATGTGTTCCCTGCCGGTGGGCAGACCGGCGGCCGGTCACCCGGCTGGGAACTCCAGTCCATCCGTGAGCAACAATTCAATGTTCAATCATTTTCAATTCTCATAATCTACTTCTATTAGTTATCAATAATCAATATTCATCATCAACAATCATCAACTAACAACATTCATCATCAATAACATAAATCCTAAGCTTTCTAATCGTATTCTAAATACGAATTCTAACATAGAAATCATGTAAAACACGTAAATGATATCGAGTAACCCTTCACCGTTACCTTTATGCGTCTTCACTCCGCGTCAAGGTCCTCTTCGATTAAGAAATAGTCTTTGTCGGAATCTTGAAGGTCACCACCTACAAATAGTTAATAAAAGATGAATATTCTTCACCTTGAGAAAGGCGGAAAGTTTGAAAAGCGAGAAAGACGGTAATTTTATTATCAATACGGATAGAGGAAGATAAGAGGGGAAGAAAGAGACGAACTTACGTGAATTTGAGCAAGAAATGAGCGAGTTATGACGATTCTAAGATTGGATGATTATGGAAGCTAGGTTTTCTTTGGTTTTCTTAGTGATGAAGTAAGTTTGAGTTGTGTGAGAGTGAAATAGGTTAAAGGGAGTATGAGGGAGTATGAGGAAAAAGTCAAGAAAAAGTCAAAGACGACTTGAGACAGGATTCACTTGAAATCTCGCGAAAAATCCAAATACGAACTCGGAAATTCTAAATTCGACTCGGGAAATTAAATTCTAAATTGAAACTAAATTTCGCTGAAAAGTATCCGTAAAAATATTTTTACTATAAAAAAATAGGGTACATTTGCGGGTGTTACAGGAAGTCGGGTCAAAGCAAAGGAAGATGAAACGTCAGTCAAATGCTTCTAGATGACCACTTACCCGATCGGGTAAGGGTGTATCCGATCGGGTAAGTGTGCTGCTTCGAGAAAACTGCTTCAACTTCCTATTTTTGTCCTATATGTTTAATGCTCGACCTCTTCTCCACGAAACCCTAATGCTATATATAGATGCTCCAACCCCTCTTCTCAATGAACAACACAAAACAATCTCTTACACAACATCTCCTTTCTTCTTACATTTTCTCTTTAGTTTAGTCTTTCTAGTTTAGATCATTTTCTTCTTTTGTCTTTTTTTCTTAGTTTATTTCTGTCCATTTCATTCAAAACATTAGTTTAGATCAATAAGAATTTCAATCTTTGTAATCTCCTTTGTTGGGTACAAGTGTTGTAATTCAAGATACGATTATTCTATGCGAGGGATTTCTATTATTGTTATCACTTTTGTTGTTGATCGTCACCTAGGTATTCCTAATTTATCCTTTGTTTAATGTCCTTATTGTTTTCTATTTGATTATTATTTTCTATTTATAATATCTTAGATTCATTTTCATGTTCTTATAATCGTAGTTTCATTTCTTAGATTGTCAAATAGCGTCGTTATTATCGCCACATAGAGAGTCTTAAAATATTGTCAAAAACAAACTAAACATGTCTATCCTAGTTTTCATTGTTAATATCATCTTAAACATAAACATTATCAAGAGTGAGTAGTCACCTTTCTAGGGTGTAGGGTAGCCATGTTGGATTGATTAAAAGATGATAATTGGATAAAAGAAGTTGTGCTTTTAAAACATTGTGTCTATGCATGTTTGGACTTTAACGATAGTTGGCGATTCCTGATCAAAATCATTGACTAGTATGGAATTCTTTTCCAAGGTAGACATACGAGAATTGAATAGACAAAGCATGACATGGTGGATTAAGACCTAGTAAATCGCCTAAAAGCCTGCTAGACCATCTGATCTATGATTGTAATGAACACATCATTCTTACGAACTCACAATGAATTAATTGCTTGTCCTAAATCCAATTTCATCAATATGTCAATCTACATGTGTGAACCTACTTCCCTAGATGCTTCTCATTATTGTTAATTCATCATTTGCTTTATTGTTTTCATTTTAGTTTGCTGTTATTTTGTTTTTATTTATGTTCTTTATTAGTTTAGAATTCAAAACCTCAAAACCCAGAAAATCGTTAGATAAAACTCAATTGTGAGACGATTCACAATCCATAGGAAACACCATCTCCTTGAGGATCGACCCCTACTTCCCTTATTACATTAATTTGTTATTAGCCTAGTCTGGGTAATTTATCTTTGTATTGGGATTGTGACATGGCCGATCATTCTCCTTGACTTTTATGTTTATGATATTTTGCTTAAACTTGGTTGTGTTGTTAATTGTTTGAATAGTTTATTTCGTATGACTCTAATTGCTTTGCTTAGACTTTAAATCTTTCACTCGATGATGTCAAGAGGGGAAGTTGTTAAAATTGTGTGCATGTGTGATCCAATAACTCTTAGGCTTGCGTTCACCGTAAATATGTTAGCTTAGCGATTTGACATTCTACTTAGGTTAGTATCGACATGACCAAAGTACCTTAACCATGTTTCCATCTTATCTTGATCATATTTTAACTTGTGATATGTTTAGACTTGTGAACCTTGACCATAGATTGAGGGGGAAGAACACATTCAATTTTATTTGTCTTGCCTTCATCAAAGGGGGAAATTGTTGAGACCATTTCTAGATTAGATTGGTTGATAATGCCTTATGACAAATTAATCTTATTGTTAATTTAATGTGTGTCTCTTAAGTTTTAATCTTATAGCTATGGAAGCTCTACTAATCGTTCAAGGTTGCACAGGAAGATCAAGAGATGAAGATCGTCATTGTTAGATTCATAGTGTTGTATAATGAAATCGTTGAACTTGATATATGCTAAGTACTTCAAAACTAACAGTGGATCCCACTGTGGTTTCTGGCTATGAAATATTTTGAAAATATTTAAACTTTTTAAAATTGTTTTCCAAACTTTTGATCAACATTTTACATCTATGAAAATCTGGTTTGATCTTTATAATTTGAAAGAAAGCTTTTGGTGTCTTGCACAAGAGCTAGCTTGCACAATAAGACACTTACAAAAAATGGGTTGTTTACTTTTTCTATATTTGGCAATATTTATGGTTCCCATGAACACTACCAAATTAGCTCTTTCTTTATGAAAAACTTAACCCATATTTGTGTATGTGTGAGCAACAAGATTATGCATACTAGTAAACTAGATTGCTTGTGTAAGTAACTCGTTTCTGGCACAAGGGGTCTCAGCTTTACTTGTGTCGTAATCACTATTGATTTGTTGTTCAAACTTCAATTGTTTATTATTTTTAAGGGTCGGCATCCGGTGAAAACCACTAACATAATGAGAACTATGAGAACTCTTCTTAATCTCCACCAAATCTTGTTTCGAAAATTTTGATGGATCATTTACAATTAGTTTAGTTTATTCAATTAAAATATTTGCAGTAAGTAAACAAAATTTATTGATTATATTAAAAAAATATGTACTTAATGTACATAAATTCAATTAGGTAAACTAAAACTACTCTCGCATGAAAATGAGCACTGGGTGCATGTAAATTGTTACATGCATGAAAACAATTACTAGGTGCATGAAAATAACAAGCTCTAGATGCATGAAAATGAGTACTAGGTGCATGAAAATTGTTAGATACATGAAATTGACTACTAGGTGCATTAAAAAGAGTAAAATCTATTTCGACTCGATTTCCGTCAGTAGCTTATAAATTTTTGGCCAAGAAATATGCTATCTAGCCATAATATTCTATGCCGAATCCAAATATTTCATTAGTTTTAAAAAAAAAATTTGTAAGGCGGAGTTCTCACGGTTCTCATTATCTTAGTGGTTCTCACCGGATCCCAATTCTTATTTTTAAACATTTATACTTAATTGTGGTGTGTTATTTTTAGTGTAAAGTATACTCTACATTACATTATAAATACCATGCTAATTTCATTTGAACAAGTGTGCAACCACAAACATTTAAACAAAAAGACTTTGAGTTTTAATCGAGTAAATGGTCTTTGCAAAAACCGTTTAACTTTTCTATCTTGAATCTTTTGCAAAACAAATTTTCTTAAGTCTTTTATCAAGAGCTAGTTTGTTGCATCGAAGCATGTATCGTGTTCAATGATATCGTGTTAGTACTTAATCGTTTTCTCCACCGTTCATTTTGTGAACATTTTGAGAAACACAAGTCTTGTAACAAACGAGTAGAACAATTCTTAAGATAGAGTTATCTTGAGCAACTAGCAACTCGAAAGAGTTGGGGAAGTCTCTTGGCGGAGTAGCCTTGAGCAAATAGAAACTCGAAAGAGTTGGGGAAGTCTCTTGGCGGAGTAGCCTTGAGCAAATAGAAACTCGAAAGAGTTTGGGAAGTCTCTTAGCGGAGTAGCTTTGAGCACAAGTCTTATTGCGGAGTAGGTTTAAGCAAATAGCAACCGGAGTAGGTTGGGTAGTTGTTTTATTATTCTGGGTCTTTTTTTGTATGAGTTTACTTCAAAGATGTTTAATAAATTAGCGTTGGATGTAGGGCAGGCCAGAGGTGAAAGGGAAGGAGCGGGATTTATCAAAAATATGTTTCTTTAAATGCCAAGGATTCAGGCACTTTTAGAGTGAACGTCCGAACAGACAAACTGTGACTTTACGAGAGGCAATCGGTTTGCGTGACGGGTTGTAGGATGAGGCACTCTAGAAGGATAGAATATTCGAGGTTAGTGCACAGGAAGAAGAACAAAACGAGAGAGTGACTTCTGAAGCTCTTATATATGATACGTCCTTGGTTTTGCGACGAATGTTGCATTCAACAGTCGAAACAAAGGAAGAAGAGCAGTGGGGTCAGCTTTTTCACACCGAGTGTCAGGTCCAAGATCAATCGTGTAGTATCATTGTAGTTGGGGGTTGTTGTACTATTGTGGCGTCATCTGAGTTAATCGATAAACTGGCCTGAATTACTTCATCTTGTCCAAAACCTTATTCATTGCACTAGCTCGACGACGGTAATAAAATCAGAGTTATAAAGCAGGCAAGGGTAAATTTTGTCATGGATCCATATGAAGATGAAGTACTCTGTGACGTCGTTCCAATGGATGCTTGTCATCTATTATTGGGTCGTCCATGGCAGTAGGATATCGACGTTAGCCATCACGGAAGAAGCAACATGCTTTCTTTGGTAAAGGATGGGAAAAGGATTATTTTAAAGCCTATGTCATCCGCCAGTATTCGTGCCACTCACTCATCTCAAGGGAAGAAGGCTGGTCAAACTTTGTTGGCTAGTGAAATGGAGGAAGAGTAGGATCATCAAGATGAGAGTTTTGGTTACGCTCTTATGGCGTGAGGACGGGCAGAGGAGCAGCAGGAAAGCAGCAACAGGGTGAACCTTGGTACGCTACAGGTAGATATCAAATACCAGGTATTCCTTAGTAATTTATCACTTGGACTACAACCGGTGCGAGGACTCCTCTTATCTGGAGCTCCATTAGTTACTAAACCCACTTACCAAGGCAACCCTAAAGAGACTAAGTTACAGCAGGTCTGGAACAAGAGGTCAAACCTGACGTTAAGCCATCGTGTCATGAGTTTTGATCTTGGAGGACTGCATTTATGACTCTAAGCGTTGATTCTTTCTCATAGAATTGATGAGGACAATTCCGTCTCATGAGGGAGGGTATGATACTTTTTGATGATGACGTATTAAATAATTCAGTACACGGGTAGGGATCGAACGCAGGTGAGCTTGGTTCAGGTTATAGGAAGTAGTTTAGATGAATAAATACTGATCATTATGCCAAAATTAGTTAGTTGTTAGATTAATTTTAGGATTATTTAATTATTATATAATTAGGTAAGGAGTCTTATTGATTAAGGAGTCAATAACTATTAATAGGAAAGGTTGTACGTTTATTTTTAGGCAGTGAAGATAAATAAAAGATTTAAAAAACGATCAAAGGTTTGATAAAAAATCCCAGATTTAAGAAGGTATTTCAAATCTTCGTCTAACATTGGAGCGAGGTAGTTCGTTTGTAAGGCACCATTAGTTCGCATTCAAGGCCGAATAACGAACTAAATATCCTTTTTATTTCGCTAGTTACTATTTGTTTGTCACGCTCCTCACGTGACAAGTTTCAAGTTTGTTAAAAGTCGTTACTCGCTTTCGCATTTGTATCAACACGTCCCATATTGGGCTTGAAGTTTGGGGATGCGTACAAAGAAGAATACAAAGCCAAAAAGCGAAGAAATGAGCAAAGTGTGCTGAGATAGCCGTGTCCCCGATTAGGGACACCTAAACCCAATCAAGGTTGGCTTATTCTTTGCGTTTAGACGCCTCACGTACCCCTATTCAGTCGACATTATTGCCCATAAGTGCAACATTGATGGCACGCGATTTCTAGAACATGTAAAAGGAGGGGTTTGCTAACTTTGATAATCACAACTTCACACTGCAATCTACACAACAACAACTTCTCTTCTCTACTTCTTAGATTATTTTAGTATAGTTTTAGTCTTAGTTTACTTTCGTTAAAAACATCTTGTTGTATTAATTCAAGCTTTGTCTTGGGTTTACTTTCTTATTCAAGTTCTATTCCTTAGTATTGGTAAATTCTTAACATTGCTTTTGCTAATTCAAATTGAAGGCCAAAGGCTATTCTGGATCTGATTTTGCCATGAAGAGGGCAACAAGTGGGGAAGTGGTGCTTACTTACCCCAGAGCGAAGAACTCCTTGAGATTCAGGCGATTGCGGATGAAGGCTAGCTATATGCTTAAGACATGCAAGTCGGTCAGCTCTCCCTAACTTGAAACAAGTCAGCTTGCTTACCGGACAAGATTGATTGGATTTATACATTTGTTAGTAGTTATTTTCATCTTTATAATAAGTTAGTAGTTTATTTATCTAGGGTGTAGGGGAAACATGTTAAATTTACATTTGATATTGTTAGATTGTGGGTCATGTGAATGTTATATTGTTTCTTTTCCATGCTTGTATCATATGTTAGCCTTTGATCAAAGACCACTATTGTTAGACTATACTTGTTAAATTCTTTTCCTTCGAACGAAATGCGGGAAGGGAATTAGACACAACATGAATAGTAGGACGACCTAGTAAGATTCGAAAGGCCGCTAGGACCCATTCTATGGTATAGTAGTACTTATCCCGACAAAGAAGTAACATTTGGCCTAAACATTTATCGACTTCACTACCCCTTATTTAGCAATATTATTATGCGAATTTACATGTGAAACCCGTATCCCGTAGATTCTTCTTTATATTATTGTTATTCATTCTTATCATTTTCTTTAATTTCCCAAACCAAACTCAATTAATCGAACCGACCTTGAGAGAATTCACCCATGACAACTTATTTAGCAATTCCCGTCTCCCCGAGATAGACCCCTTACTTCCCTAATTACATTCATATGTTGTAAGCTTGATCTAGAGTAAATTATCTTTGATTTGGTACGTGACAACCCCATTAATATACTTTCAATTTTTGACATTATATTGGATGGAAGAATAAATATCCTTGCCTAATAATTCCGAAGAGTAATTAAAACACTCTTAATTAGAACCATTCTACTTGCATAGGACAATCTCCTTGCCCCCGGAGCTCTAATCATGTCATCAATCCTATCAACAAGAATATTGCAATCAACAATTGAAATTTCCTAGCAGAAATAAGTACCCCCGGGTATTGAAAAGGTAGATTGCCTATTTCCATTCCAGTCAACTCAAATAATTTCTCCAATAACTAATCCTACATCCCATTACCATAAATGTTTAATTTGCTCTTACTAATTTGTAATTCTATAGCTACAGATAAATTGTGGAACGCCCTCATCTAATCACCATGGACTCCTAATCTCCTCCGCAGGTCATCCGCAAAGCATAGGTGGGTTGAATTCATTTTCTTGCACAAAGGGTGATGTTTAAACCCATCCATCTCCTCACCCTACTCAAAGTCATACAGAGATATTCCATACAAATCGTAAAGAGCAAGGGGGGGAGAGAAGATCCTCTTGTTTCAAACCTCTTTGCCTTTGAAATTAGACAAACATTTCACCATTCAAAGCCAAACATTTCACCCATCCATCTCCTCTTGTAAAGTTCTTGCAGGAGTCAGGACCAGGCTCGGAGTGCAGACTTGGGGAACATGCTTCGAACTCAAAAGCAGGAATCAGGAGTAGGATCTTCTTACTTTCAGAGTTCTTGTAACATAGAAACCTCACTTGGCAAACCATCAACCATGAGGTCAACAACCCTAGAATCAGGCTTGGTGACTCGGCCTCAAAATAAATGACACTACCCTATGATTTCAACCACATTAGCTATGCATTTGTAGAGAATTTTGCAGCATATTCCAACCTTGGGAATCAGTGTAAAGGTATTATGATTCATCTGCCTTAATTTTTGCGACGTCAGGTCCAACTCGAGCGAGTTGGGGTCAGCTCGGGCGATGGCCAAAACCCGACTCCCAGCTCGAGTAGAGTTAGGTCAGCTCATAGATTTAATAGGAGAGGGCGGAAGTAGTACATCGAGAATGATATTTTATAATATATTATGTGATATTTTTTTAGTATAAATTGTGATATTATTACTAGAAGTCACGAACTTAAAAACATAGAGCGGATTCACATGAATGCATAATATTTATTCTAGTATTAATTTAGATTAGATATATTTATATGAAATACGCGTTTTAATATTTTCTATATAAAAAGGTAGTTGAAATGTTTTGACCATGTATAATTGCATGTCGGGTGTGATCTTGACATTTTGACATAAGAGCATCTCCAATGGTTTAGCTTAGGGACTTGCTTGCAATTTTTTGTAAAATTGCAAGCTAGTAGCTTAACCATTGGAGTTGTCCAAGTAGACTAGCTTTGCTTAAATGGACCCACAAAATTTTTGAGCTACTAGCATAAATGGAGCCACATGAGGAACATAACCAATAGAAAAATAGAGGAGTGTTGTGAAATAAAGATGAAAGAGACAAAGACAGAAGGTAGAGAGAAAGTAAGGGAGACAGATCTATGTTATTATTCCATTATAAGGGGTATGTATACACATACAATAGGGGTAGAGTTTCCATAAGATAATATATTCTATTATCCTATAAGATATGGACATCCATATAATAATATTTCATAACACTCCCCCTTGGATGTCCATTACTGAAGAATATGCCTCGTTAAAAACCTTACTAGAAAAACCTTATGAGAAAAACACTACAAAGGAAAAGAGTACAATAATTTCCAAACATGCATAACAAGCTGTCTCGTTAAAACCTTTCCATGGAAAACCCAGTGGGACAAAACCATAGATAAGGAAAACGAGTACAACGCATGCTACTCCCCCTGATGATAACATGACTATATATATAACTTCAAATAAATCATGCTTTGACGTAACTTCTCGATCGTTGAATAGAATCCATTGTAGTTGATAAACTTGATATCTTCATATCCTTGATAAATTCAATCTTCACATTGCTTTAGAACTCACAATTCGGATGTAGTCATTCATGACAACTCTTGATCTTCATTTCACGTAATACACCAAATAGTGAGAGAAAATAAGTTCAATTCTTCTCATAACATGACATAATATTATGCCTAAAACAATTGTCATCTCAACAATCATTACTATAGCGTATCAATAATGCGCTTGTAGTGCTACCTCGTGAAAAACTTTGATAAGAAAAACCCGTTGAGACAAAAAACCTAGTCGAAGGGAAAAAGAGTGTAGCAATCATCCATATTTTGGATCTCTACGGGAGAAGTAATCAAATTGTTGGATAATAATAATCCACTAAATATCTTCAGTAATTTTCTTTGCTAAACCATTGGATTGACATCCTCATTGTAGACTTTGACTACATTGTTTTTCAATCGTTATGATACTTCTGGACCATAAACTCATTTCAAGTGTTTAACAAGAAACTCATTCAGATCTCAATTCTCATATGCTCAAACTTCAGGTTGAGACATCAAATAAACTCTAAAGAAGTTTTGATGTTCCATTTTGGAACTAATCACAATATCTTTCAATCGTATTTTAGAGGTTTATATATTTCGTCACGAGTTCTCAAAACTCAATTGATCAACCATTTAACAAATGATGATCATTAATAAGAGGCTCCTTGAGAGAGATCTCCTCGCAGGAGTAAAATATACTTCTCCTTTTAAACATTTATCAAAGTAAAACAACATAATTAATCATGTGCATGCGAATGATATGTAACTAATTCTAAACAACATAGTCTAACAATGATGCGATAATAATAATGTATATATTAAAACTAAGATGCAATGTTGAACTTACTCTCTATATGCACATGATAATGACTCAGAATGCAAACTGTACAGTTTCTTTTACAATATTCATAATTTCAATAGACTTCAGGTCAATAGATGGACTTCAGGTCCATGAGCTCATTTATAATCAAATATTATATGTCGACAATCAAAATTAGGACTTGCATATAATATCCCCATTTTCTAGTCCATTAAACTCCGCGCGCAAATGCATATCGGTTCCATAACCATATCGATATAATTTCAACATCTCTTGATATTTTCAGTACTGATAAGTGATATCTGAATACATAGGGTACCATTTATTCTCTACATCGGCCATCTATTATCATTCAGATATTTATGTCACTTTAGGGACATACAAATTTCTTTATTCTATAAGAGTACCAACTGCTCATACTTGTCATTTTCTTACTACTTGAAATATGTGAACCGATATGACTTCCACACTACATTCCATGTGTGGTTATTGTTCAATTTGACAAGAATTTCAATTTTCATTACATAAAATATCTATGACTAATTTATAGCACGCTATACCACAAATAAGGCTAATCTGTCTATAATTAAATCATAGATCCCAATGTAATGTCACATTAGACAAGGTGATCAAACTGGTATCGTAATACATCTTCATAACTAAATGAATGCCATCATTTTTAATTTTATGAACCTCTATTTGATGTATTTCATATTGAAAGCAAACCGCTGAACTTCAGGTTCAGTTGGGGATAACTTACTTGTCTGTTTTTACTAGCTTTTCCTTATCATTCTCCCCCTAAGGTAGTAAAAACTATCAATAACAGATAGATTTAATGAGCAATAAATTATTATATCCACCTTAGATCTCAATTTCTCATATCACCGATGAGAATTTATATGGACATTTTTGTATAATAACAAAAAATTTCGGGGAGTAACATATAATGCAGTTGGATTTCTAATGTGCCGAATCACAATGCCCAATTTGGGAGATAACAATTTTATATAATAATCAAAATGTGATTGTTGATCGCAAGAACTACTCAGAAAAATCATTATGTGGCTACATGCCATTCAATAGAGTGTCAATCCATACACGAACATTTAAGTTCGTTATTGAACTTCTGAGTAATGTTTATATCTCCAATATCAAATATACTCAATCTCACTGTAGTGTCTTGCCTTTAATGAGATTTCTACACGAGAGAGTTTCAGAACTTATCTTTTCTCTAGGATAAACTCCAGGTTTATCAAAACGGGTATAATAAGAACCCAGATGGCCTCAATCGTCACATCTTAACAATTTAATGTCAACTTTTTATTTAGTTTGACGTCCACAATTTATGACGCTAATTTATAAGCACTTGGCTGTGTATAAATAATTTCTGAATAATTAATATATCACACGCCACTTTAATTTCTAGTTGACTATTCATCTTCCTAAACTTCTGGTTAGCAATGTCATATCACGTGCCAAATTTATAGTTGACTATAATTACAGTGCTAAACTTCCAGCTAGCAACATTTAAACATACGACTTCAAATTAAGTATGTTGTATCTATCCAGATAAAAATAGATGTGACATAAGACACTAACTGGTGTCTTATTTATATTGGCAAGACTAAACATGTAACACAATATTCCTTCAGGGAATATAATACATTGTTTTTCTTGTAGTATGGACACAAACCATACATCAAAATGATTCTTTATAGGGATACAAATCATAACTGATTCTTTGAATAATCTCAGTTAAACTCAATTAATAATTCATCAATCCCTTCAGAGGAAGTGGTCAATTCAATGAATCACTTCATAATATTAAATAACTTGATCACATGTCACTTGTATACGAGATATCACACATAGTATTTTAAGCTATTTATACGATAATGTGTCCACATGACTACATTATTTGTATGAATGATAAATATATTTCATTCTCAAAACATGATATCTCATTCACTTCAGGGAATGATTTTGAATTGATTGGATATGATTATCAACTCTTAAGAGTATCTCATCTTGCAAATATTCATGTATAATGCCGAGTTCATTTTTAATTATGATGCTCAAATAATACTCACTATATGAAATGTGAGATTGATCAACACTGTGAACTTCAGGTCATGGTTTCAGTATTTGTAAACATTATGAACTTCAGGCCATAATTTAGTATATGTAAACACTATGAACTTCTGGTCATAGTTTCAGTATCTTTAAATATTATGAAGTTCCGGTCATAATTCAGTATATATTAAAATTTCAACTCGTATATCATTTTCCCTTTTCTCATATCGAATTTCGCGTATATATATGTATCACATGAATTTTCACGAGATATTGTCTTTTAGTAAATAAATTTGGCTTAAATATTGCCACATCATTAGGCTCAAGGTCGCATTCCTTGGCTCACCAAAAGCCACATTATTATTAGCTAGGCGCAGTTAAGGCCACAATATTTGGCTTTACATAAAACCATGTTCTCTATCTTTGATATAAGCAAAGTCTTTATGAATTGTCACATTCACTTCAGGGAATGGATATAGCCAGCTGAAAGAGATTCTTCATCTTTCAATAAAATAATATCATTTTGTTCAAATTCGGGTGAACAAGATTTTAATGCAAAAATAAAGTTGCTTTTAATAAACACCGCTTTAAAATTAATTGCGGTTCATAAACTAATAGATGTGGACTTCTGGCCACTAGCATTTATATGTGGAATTCTGACCACTTACACTTTAACAATATGAATATATTGTATTGATGAGACGGTATTAAGTTATTACACACCTTGAAAACTTTGAACTTCAGGCCAAAGTCATAATGTGGACATATCCCCAATCTTTGTAAAATAAATCTTTTGAAACTTCAGATCCAAATTATATTATACTCCGTATGTCTTTGCCAAAAACTAAGTCCAATAATATGTACATTATACAAGATTGACTTAGTTACCATATTAAATAAGAACTCTTTGTTTCTAGGTGTCATAAGAATATCAAACGCAACAAAATTGTAGGCAATTCATGATTATCCGAGTTATTTCCCGTACGATGTTTAATATAATTAACAAAATAATTTATGAACAAGCGGAAATAACTGAGCAAAACTAATCGATAAATATGATATATATATTATAAAGATACAAAATCAACCCATATGTTGTTAAACTCAAGTAACATATCTATGAAACGTACAAGAATTGTACGGAAATAAATGAAACATGTGTTTTCATCAAAATAATCATCATAGTTCATTAATTCGGATAGTATATATAATGCAAACAAGATTATAATCATTGTGATCCTTTATAAAATTTTCTTCTTTGATTAACTTTATTAGCTATTGGGCTGTTACATATTACGACACATAATTAAGTTTAAAACTCAAACTTACTAAATCACTTAAACCATATGAATCATAATGATTAATGAACTAAGTAAATAATTAAGTATACATGGAACTATGGAAGACAATCACGACATATAAGCAGACCGATTAAACAATAAGAATCATAATCAATAAGTTTGGTAAGAGATATGACCGCAAAATTTTGTTCTTTTGTTCGTATTAGCAGGGTTGCAGCAATTAAAGGAGTATCCCATAGTTCATAGTATTAATTAGAACAATGTTACGTGAAATTAATAGTTACCGTACGGACAGGTAAACATAAATTAAATATAAACAAAATATTGATGCAACAGTTGATCGAAGCAATCGAGAAATCAATGTTACAAATTAAGGTCAACTAGATATCATGTTTTGATTTTCAACGTGGCAATATGAAAATTGTTTCATAAGCATGTGGCAATTTAATAATATACTTTGCATGCAATACTTGTTTGATTAATTCTTAGTCCTTAGTTCGTAGATTCATAGGTTTTCACGAGTAGTAAATCAGTAAACATACCTTAAAAATAATAGAATAAGATCTGATATGAACTTCCATATTATCATATTTGAATAATAATTATTTACCCAATTGGTTAGGCTCGTGCTGATAACGTGTTGTGAAATAAAGATGAAAGAGACAAAGACAGAAGGTAGAGAGAAAGTAAGGGAGACAGATCTATGTTATTATTCCATTATAAGGGGTATATATACCCATACAATATAGGTAGAGTTTTCCTAAGATAATATATTCTATTATCTTATAACATATGGACATCGATATAATAATATTTCATAACAAGAATGTATTTTGTCATTTGAGATGCTCTAATTGGAAAGGAAGCACAGTTCAGGACTTGAGACTTGAGAGCAGCTCAACATTCAACAATGGCGTTTCAAACAGCATTCAAAGAAAGGTTCGAAGACATGGAAAACACGCGAAATCAACGCCTCTCTCTCCTTCAGGTATTTTTTTTCTCTACTCTACTCTACTCCATTTCCTGTCTTTCTGTATTTTTTAAAACGCGAAATCAAAACAATTGTTAGGGTGAGAAAGATTTGCAGAAGAACAAATCAGTTGTTGTATCCGCCAAACATTCCAATATTAGTTTACTGGAGCAGCGTTGCTTAATCTTAGATCAAACCTTTGCTTCACACAATTTTCGAATCTCTTCTCTTAAATCTCAAATCCAATTACTTGATCGCACTTTTCAATCTTCTTCCAAACACTTAAGGTACCTTTTTTTTCTATTAATTTAATTTCAATTATCAGGAACTGGTTTATATTGTTTCCTTTTGAGGCATAATTAGTTCGTTCTTTAGTGATTTGAATGTTCAGGTTGATGAACTTGAGCAATTGGATAGGAAAAGAGATATAAATTACTGTGTCAACTCTGCTGAAATCAACAAATTTACGGTTAAAACTCAGTTGTTTGCTTCCGAGCTTAGGATTAAAGTGGAGGAACTAAGGAGTCGCCGGAATAAGGTATTCGCCTTTGTGTGTTTATGTAATATCTGAAAATGCCTGCGCGAACAATCAATAGTACTGTCCCCTGTGGCGGAAACTGGATTTGGGTAAAAATGCTGATGCTTAACCTTGTCAGATTGGTTTAGTATGATCCGATTTCTAGGTTGAAGGTTCCCTTAGCTGCGAATTGATTCTATCGACATTATTTTTCAGCTGAAGTTACTCTGTTCAGAGCTTCAGAAGAACAATGGAGATGTGCAGAATGTTGACATACAAGCAGCTGAGATAAGAAACCTGGAACTTTTGGCTTTGAAGAAAAAAGTGGCCATTACAAGGGAGTCTAATGAACGAGAAAGAGCAGAGTTGCAAAAGCAGCTGCAGAGTCTGAGGTGATACGGTAAAGCGGAATAATTAAATAAAAAAAGTTGGGTTTGCTACTAGTTGCTTTTGGTTGCACATAGAGAATTAGAGATGGTAAAATAGGATACCAATGCCTTTGTTGGGTTACTTTGCAATAAAATTGCTCCATATAATTCATCTCAGTATATGGCGGAATTGAAACAGACATAGATTATTTGGCATGTACAGCATATTTCTGGCAGAACTCGTGTACAACCAGAAGCAGCTCCTGGTTTTGGAGCAATCCCGGTGTGCCTTTCGCAACACTCTATTTGGATCCGTCTTTCAGACCCGAGATGGAATTTCGTTGTTTTGTTCGTGATCAGCAACATGTTGGGATTTCTCAGCGGGAGGTCACTGATTTTTGTCCTTCTCTCCTTGACAAGAAAAATGAACTCAAAGAGCTGATCGGGGATTTTTTCATTGACAACATTCAGGAAAGGTTCAAGTCCGATAATCACATTTGACGTTTATGTTACAAAAGAGAAAAGGGTGAACTTAATTGATTTCAATCCCTGGTCCGCCTTTACATTGCCGTTACTGTTTAGCTGGGAGGAATTGGAGCAAAGTCAAGTTGTGTTACTCTGACTCCCTGACGTGGTTGTCGTGTCCGACAGGTGTAAGTGTCGGATACGTTTCATTTTTTGGTCTAAAATGAAGTGTCGAAGTGTCATGTCGGTGTCGAACAGGTATGTGTCGGACACGTGACACGACAACTAAGGGACGTGTCGGAGTAACATAGTAGTCAGGTAGTCGAGTATGCCAAATTTAGAATTGTGGATAGTCAAGGCGTCCGGGTTTGAAGACTGCAGTGCCAAATACCTGAAGCAGGTGCATAATAGTCGTCACTCTCAAGCTTTCCGGTTATACTCAATACACCCACGTATATTTTTGGAACCTTTTGGCTCATTTCTGGCTGAGGTTCATTCAGAGTTTTGGTATCTTTTTCTTTGGAACTTGTAGCTGTGTAGTAGTTAGTACTTAGTTATCTCATTGTACTCAGATTTTAGACAGGCATGAAGCGAAGTTATGTTCTTGTTTCTCTTTTCTTTCACCTCTTTTCCCCTTTCATCTTTAAAGTAGTTGCTCTTCTCCCAATTTGTTCCTCTTTGTTACAGTACGCAATTATTAACATCTGAATCCCCACATTCCCAATAAAATCTTACTTTCTCGTTTATATCTAGTACCGAAACAAAGAAAATATTGACTATGATTTCAGTTTCATCACCACTTAAGTCTACGTTGCCACGATATTGTTCTATATGGTTGTGCATTTGATCGAGCTCAAGGCACGTAAGGCAACAGACAGATGCAGACTTCATATACAAACGCCATCAAGATTGTGCACTAAGTTACGCTAAATATTCCTGTAGTCTCACTTTAGCCCCCCTAAAGTTCCGATGAAGATAAGCTCTAACCCCTTTTGATTCTGTGGACGATTCTGATAAAAAAACATTGGATGTTAGATTTTCAGCAAAACATCCTTCAGAGACATCTTCACATATACCAAAGTCTAGCATGACCAACCCTTCCTATGATATCGTAGATATCCTATGGTTCAATGGTTGTGCATTTGATTAAGCTCAAGGCACGTAAGGTAACACACAAATGCAAGCTTCATATACATATACCAACTTCACATGTACCTGTTTCCAACCTTTGTTTCTACCTATCTAGACGTGGCATATAAAGAAGCCAACCGTGTTAGATGTGCTTCTGGTTATTTCGGGTTTGCAATAATTTATGGATGATGGCATGTGGGGTCATAGCGGCCTTTATTTATTTGTTGTCGATTTTGCTATCAAGTTATTTAGGAATAATAAAAACATGCCAAAGTAAATATTTAGGCTGAGTCGAATAAATTAGACTAAGTTTATCCACAAAGTCATCCTTAGGCTTCAGACTCTGCCATCTCAACTTTCCTCTAACTTTTCATTTTTCAGACTCACTAAAAAAATACACTTCATCATCAGACTCATTTCAGACTTTGCCACCTCAACTTTCTGCTACTCCACTTATTTCATTTTTTTTATTTCATTACTTCAATATCTACATTTATTTTATAATATCATATTTTTCACTAAACTTAAATAAATCAAACATTAAATAAACCTTGTGATATACTTTTTTTTTATTAGCGACATATTTTTATAATAAAAGAAATTATACTTCAAATTAAAATCCAAGATACGAAAGAGAATTACATTAACACATAAAATATAAATGAACTTTGAAGTCAGGTTAAACTTTGAAGCTTGCAGAAATGCAAGAGTTGAGAGGTCCTGGGTTCGACTACCAGCTGGGGCGATGATCACTTGGCCACTGCAGCTCCCGAATGGGGTGGCTTACATGGTCCATGTGGTGGTGCGGGAATGCATGGGCCCGGGGGGGATTCAACCCCCTCGTCATAAAAAAAAATATAAATGAACAAAGAAAATTAGAAAAACGAGATAAAATAACTAAACATCACTAGAACGATGCAATATGTTTTCAACCAAGTCAGCCTGAAGTTGATGATGGTGGGCTCGATTACGAATTCAACGATGATTTTCAAGATGAGAGTAATAATTGGGAAGGAGTGAAGGACACCATTTATAATTTCTGGTTCATTTTCTTGATTTTGAGCGACATAATGAAAATCATTGGAAAGAGCGATTGCATCCATCTCATCTTCAATGATCATATTGTGTAATATGATACATGTTTTCATTATATCTCCATCTTCACTTCTTTTCCAAACACGTGCAAGGTTTGCAACAATCACGAACCTATTTTGTAACACCCCCAAAGATACCAAAGAGCCTTCAAGACCTTCTTAGTACTTCGGGATGCTACCATCTCGGTGGCCCGAGGTAGTACATATCAAAACTCATAATAAAGAAACAATACTTTATTAAATCAATGGTTTAAACTTCAATACACAATCCCAAACTAAACGACATACCGTCTAGACCAAAATCCAAATGTTAACATAATAATAAAGTAAAGTATAGTTTAATTCTAAACACTCAGCGAAATCTATGAGTCGATATGGTGATCTCATCCTCATCCCAGCACTGCTCTACAGATTTACCTGCTGATCACCTGCTCACCATTCCTCAATGTATCACAACAGTTTTGGAAAACATTAACGGGTACACTATCAATACCCAGAAAAACTTGAGAAGAAACCCTCGAGAACTGCTTCAAAACAGTCTCACAAATCACCTGAAATAAACCACTGTTTTTGCAAAAAAAAAAAAAAAAAACAGAGTTTATGAGCAGCACCTGTTGTTGTCCATTTTTCACCCACATTAAAGCGTTACAGTCTCTGAATGCCAGAACATTAAGAAACTAAGGAATCCCACTTTTAAAGAACATCTTTCGGATTGAAATTCCGTGAAGAAACGAAGTCACAAAGTTGATTTCAAAACAGCCTATTGCAAAGCAATAAAAACATGAGTGCAACTTTAAAAATCGTTGAAGACGTACCCTTTATCGTTTGAAATCTATATTAAAAATCATACACGACTCCAAGACGGTGTCCCGACTTACTTGTAGGTTGAGGGTGTAAAAACGCCCATCTTACTTCTCTTTTATTTATGTTTTATATTCGTTTTTCGATGCACTAACGATACTAATGTTTGTTCAATGTTGTTCTGCGAAGTACAAGATAACTCGATGTCCATTAAAGTCAAATATCGATCCTATTCTATGAATATGGATAAATATGAGACTAACATTAATTTAAATCGATCTCAAACAATAGATCGAATGGGTTGTGTTTGCAAACGTCACAAGATTGTCTCGATCGAGACAACCTTGGTCATGGCTGTGACGTAGGGTAGGCCGAAGGGCTCCTTTGCTTCCCTCCTTGTTTTGTTTATTTTATTTGTCTATTGTTTGTCTATGAATTATTATTGTTTATTATTGTAGTATCTAATTAATTAGAAATTAAGCGATAAAATTAACATAGGATTTTAATGAATTAGATGATTTTATTAGTTTAAATCTACTTGACTAGAAAAGACGAGTACGACTTTAAGTTAACTGATTATGTTATGTTAATGGTGCCTCAATCAAGGGGGTAATATCGAGATGGAAGTAGGTGTTCGCCCTTCACCTATTAAGTGTATCCCTTGAGCGACTCACCACTAAATGATGTAATTAGTATTCACCTAATAAATTAGATGCATGTTTAGGTCACTACTTTAAACAATGAATTGAAAATTAATCGTTCCCTTTGCAAATTAAAATGAATCTTCCCTCCTCTTTCACCATCTCGTTAGTATGGGTGTGCGTGCTTACCATCTACCTATTTATAATCGATAACATAGAATTAGTGTTATTTGTTTTCCATTTGATTGTGTAGAATGCATGATTAGTTCATTGTATTTTATTAAGTCATGTAATTTAATTATGGGTCAAAGTTGATCCATTTGTATATAGATCGAGTTGTAACTTATTTATTATTTTTGAGTCGGATTTCTGGCGAGATGCCAGGTTTGTATTAGCTTAGTATCCCCTATGGCTCCCCTCTCCTCCAAGTCTTATTTGTTTATTTTATGTTTCAATAAACAAACTCAAATGTTTAATAACTTCGACGAAGTAGCATACATGCATTAAACCACCTAGAACGGGATTCACATGCTTAGGATTATAGTTTGTAAAACGATGTTTGCTTTTCATAATCGTCGTTATGAAATGGGCAGGGTTGGTTAGTAGAGGCCGTTATGAAATGGGCGGGGTTGGGTGTTCAAGTAATGAACTTTCCATCACGTACCTTCACCCCTTACTCAAAATCTATTGGTTTCCAGATGGTCCGAATTCAATGGGTCACGAGTGTCATTCAATTGAGTGATTTAGGAAGACAAGTCTCTAAACTTTAATCACACGTAGTCGATTTGCACATTGCTTTCAATGAAAGGTGTAAAGTTGACTTGGACGGTTCCATGTTCCCACAAAACTTGGTGGCGACTCATATCCACCTTAATTCGATCCGTGTTAAACCACAAGTCAATATGCCCTGTCGGATCTTCGTGAAGCGATCGCGGGGGGTTGTCCACACAACCGAAACTCAAATCCCGAACTCCATCACCATAATCATAATAAATCAAATGACATATAGAAACATCTCATCACATCAATTAGCATAAACAATACTGAGTACGGAAACCTTACCTTATTCGCAAGTTCCGCACGAATACAAGCAAGTATCATAATTCTTCTTCTACAAAGTCCCCTCCTAATCATACAATAATCATACAATAAATTACTAATCATATTCCCCTTTTCCCTCAATTCAATTAGGATTTAAATTATTCAAATGAATTCACATAGTAGAATTACTTACCGTCGCAATAACCAAGTTAATGAGTGATCTAATCCGACACGGGATGATTAAGGCTGTTCTTGAGAGATTTGAGAGAGTTTTTTTTAGAGAAATAGGGTTTTTGTGTTAAGAGCGTAACTGCAATTATGACTTAATTTCTTATTAAAACTCTTAACCAAACCGTCCGCGAAATATCCTCACACCGGTGTACTCGATCGAGTACCATATGTACTCGGTCGAGTGCTTTTCACACTCGGCCGAGTACCCTAAGAACAGAATACTGCTCAAACGACAGACCAACTTACTCGGTTGAGTACAATCTGCTCGGCCGAGTTCCCAATCCACTCGGTCGAGTAAGCTTTACTCGGCCGAGTGCCAAGTACTCAGAAATACGGAGCATTACAGTCTTCCTTCCTTGAGAACGAACTTCGTCTACGAAGTTCAACTCATACTCCGGCCCACCTAATAACTCCTACCAACAACCAACATGTACAAATAACCAACATGTGACACAATCAATAACACATAACTTATATCACGTATCAACCACAAACTAACAACAACGACACATATCATAACATGTATCATACTGCCCACCAAGAGACACTAACTACTAACATACTAACACATGCAATTATCTCCTTCCCTCCTTAAAGAGCAAGGTT
>JAIUZE010014226.1:0-31629 GCA_022085475.1 Heliosperma pusillum | reverse complement strand
CTACTAACATACTCATTTACTTCAATCTTCATCCTAGGCCACCAAAACTGTGGTCTCAAATCTTTATACATTTTGTCACCGCCAGGATGAATAGAATAAGGAGAAAGGTGAGCTTCATCAAGTATTCTCTTTCTCAACTCGGCACTTCTCGGAACATACATGCTACCATGGTAACGAAGGTAGCCATCATTATCCACCACACAATCCTTAGCTTGCCCAAGTAGTATTTTTGCTCGTATGGCGATGAAAGTAGCATCCTCCGGTAAACAAGTACGAATCTCTCGATAAAAATCGGGTTCCGCAGTCAAAGCACCAAGATAATCGAATCCTTTCCCAACAAACTGTATCTTAAGCTTCTGAAATTCTGTTACCAGTTCATCGGGTAAAGTACTAAGAGCATTCAATGAATGACTAGTCTTTCTACTCAATGCATCTGCCACAACATTTGCCTTTCCTTCATGGTAAATCAACTCGGCATCATAATCATTCACTAACTCTAACCATCTTCTCTGTCTCATATTCAACTCCTTCTGAGTAAAGATGCACCTCAAGCTTTTATGATCGGTATAGATTCGACAATGAACTCCAATAAGATAGTGTCTCCAAGTTTTCAATGCATGCACCACAGCTGCTAACTCAAGATCATGAGTCGGGTAGTTCACTTCATGAACCCTGAGTTGTCGAGAAGCATATGCAATGACTTTTCTATTCTGCATTAAGACACATCCCAAACCATGCTTAGAAGCATCACAATAGACATCATAATCAGCTTCATCATCTGGTAAAGTCAACACCGGTGCGGTAGTCAACCTCTTCTTTAATTCCAAGAAGGCATTTTCACATTCATCGGTCCAGATATACTTTGCTTCCTTCTTTAGCAATTGAGTCATCGGTCTATCTAACTTAGAGAAATCTTTCACAAAACAACGGTAATAACCCGCTAAACCAAGGAAACTCCGAATCTCGGACATATTTTTCGGACTCTTCCATTCCACCACGGCCTCAATCTTAGCTGGATCGACCATAACACCGTCTTTAGAAATGACATGACCAAGGAAAGATACCTCGGGCAACCAGAATTCACATTTAGAGAACTTAGCATACCATTTTTGACGTCGAAGAACACCCAAAATGGTTCGGAGGTGATCAGCATGTTCTTCCTTAGATTTAGAAAAGATCAAAATATCATCAATGAATACTACAACACATTTATCGAGGTACTCGCTGAAGGTACGATTCATCTGATCCATGAATATTGCTGGAGCGTTAGTCAAACTGAATGGCATCACATTAAATTCGAAATGACCATACCTCGAGCTAAAAGCAGTCTTGGGAATATCTGCTTCACGAACGGGAATTTGATGATAACCCGATCTATGATCAATCTTTGAAAAAGTTGAAGCACCACGTAACTGGTCAAAGAGATCATTAATACGCGGAAGTGGATATTTATTTTTGATTGTGACACGGTTCAACTCACGATAATCAATGCACAGTCGCATAGAACCGTCTTTCTTTTTGACAAAGAGCACGGGCGCACCCCAAGGAGAAGCACTAGGTCAAATAAAGCCTTTCCCAATCAAGTCATCAAGTTGGATTCTCAACTCTTTCAATTAGGAAGGAGCCATACGATAAGGAGCTTTAGCAATTGGTCCAGTTCCAGGAACTAGATCAATGGAAAATTCAACATCTCTTTCAGGAGGAATTCCGGGTAATTCATCGGGAAAAATATCTGGATATTCACAAACAATAGGAACATCTTCCAATGAAGGCAAATACGAAGTGGTAGAAGTAGTCACAACACATAAGAAAGCTTTGTAACCTTTCTTGATAGCTTTTACCATCTTTATAGCCGAAACAAGTTTCACAGTGGTCTGTTTTCGAACCCCTTGATAGGATACACGGGTACCTAAAGGGCTTTTGAGAATAATCTTCTGGTCACGGCATTCAAATCGAGCATGATATGTAGATAACCAATCCATGCCCAGAATGATATCAAATTCTTCAAGAGGGAACCGAAGAAGATTAGCCGGAAAAGTAGATCCGTTTATTGATATAGGAATGTCCGAATGAATATAAGAGCATGAAAACACATCTCCGGACGGTAAAGATATAGGAGTACTTTCTCCAATTGAAGCTTTGAGAGGTAATTTATCGGATAGTCTCGTCGAAATAAAGGACAAAGAAGCTCCCGTATCAAATAAAATTAAACACGGTATTTCGTAAATTGAAAACATACCAGTCACAATGTCTGGCTGAGCATCGGCCTCAGCGCGGCTCATGATAAAAATTCGACCCTTCGGTCTCCCAGAAGTAGCTGGTGTAGAAGCTATCTTCTTCCTATCAGGACATACATTAGCCTTGTGTCCCGGTTTCTGACAAATAAAGCACACAAATGGCTTGTTGAAGCAGCCAATACCGGGATGCATAGGCATCTTGCACCCAAAACAGATACGACCCTTAAGATCGTTGTTGTTGCTCGGGACGAATGGACGGTTTCTCTGAGTTGCTTGTCCTCTCTGAAAATTCTTCCTCTTGTTTGAGTAAGAGGAGGAAAAGGAAGGTCGAGAAGTAGGATACAACGGTCTCTTACCATAAGCATTAGGAGCAACATACGAGGTATGAGCCTCGTCGGCAATCTCGCGAATTGAACTTTCTGCCCATATAGCATCGTTGTAGATAGAGACAAAGGAAGTAGCACTCCTACTGATCTTGCCCTTCACCTGAGGAGAAAGTTTTCCCAGGTAAAAGAATGCCTTGTCTTCCTCACTTTTAATAAGCCGAGTGGCATAATGAGCCAACCCGTTGAATTTGGTCGTGAACTCCTGAACTGAGAGACTTCCCTGTTTGAAGTCCATGAATTCCTTCAGTTTCTGCTGCCTCAATTCATCAGGGTAGAACCTCGTCTCTAATAGCTCACGGAAACGAGTCCAACCAAAACCAGGTTCCAACTTAGAAGTAGGGCCAGAAAGTGACCACCACTGATCAGCTTCCTTCACTAAGAAGTGGGAAGCAAGACGGACTTTATCCGTTTCAAGAACATCATATAGAGAAAAGTTCTTCTCCATTTCCCGTATCCATTCAGAAAGCTCGATGGGATCCACTTCACCACCATAGGTTTTGGCTTTGCTCCTAGACAGCTGTGAAGCAACCCATGTATAACTTCCGGGTCTCTCATGGTCGTGAGGAGGATTAGGAATAGGGTTCGGCTGTTGATTTTGTTGATTTTACTGATTCTGTATAATAAGAGTAAGAGCTGCTAGGATCGTGTTGTCAATTCTCGAAGGCATCTTGCAAAAGAAAACACAGATTAGTACTTATCATTTAGCAAGCACAAAGAGACTACAACATAAATCCTAATCTACCCATCCTACCATTCTATCTCACAAGTTTATTATTTTATTAAGGTCAAGTTATTTATACCAGGGTACACAAACGTGCGTCGGGAGCGAAAATGCTCTGATACCAACTGTAACACCCTCCAATTTGCGGAAAGATAAACAAGTAATTTATATAAATAAAAGATGAGAATACGTTTTTAATAGGTTCACTTTAGTGAAAATCGGTAAATTTTAAAACCGGAACCTACCATTAAATATATTCATCATACCAAAAGTGTCTTAAAGTAAAAGGTTCATAACAAAAAGGAAATAATATTATACATAAGAAGTATCTAAGACGGGAGACATATCTCCCGTAAAAATACGAAAAAAAAAGAGTGTATTAAATAATACAATCTTAAGAACCGAATATAGGTCCAAGGTAATACTTCACTCGCTAGCTCGTCAATGTACCCAAGTATGCATCACAAACCTGCCAACCGCATTAAATATAAACACGGAAGCCACAGTCAGTGGGGAGTAACTCCGAGTTCTCCCAGCCACGAAATGTCGAGTTTAATAAAACATGAATAACATAAAAGAGATGTATATGGAAAATACAAAACCTTAACATATACGATATGCTTTTCATGTTATGAAACAAATAACTAACATATAACCTAGCATATGAAGGATAAGCTACTCATGCAAGCTATCATGTGAATCGGTTAACAACCTATACCACGAGGTAGGGAAGCTAGTATTTCAGCTCAGAGGTTACATTTAAAACATGGCCTGGATACAACTCAACCCTAATCATACAAACTATCATGTGAATCAGTTAACAACCGGTAATCCAAACTCTATCAACCTTAGCCGGCTTGCATCTCACCTTCTAAGATTCATAGAATCATCAAACATGAAAGACCAATACGTCTAGAAACAGGCATAAGTTCTTAGTACGGCCAATAGTCGACTTCTGTAACTCGAGGCTATACCACAAGGTAGGAAAACATCCTAGTCCTAGACTGATCAGACCTAGAGACAACAGCTAACCCATTCCCTGTCTCATGACCAAAAGTACATGAGAATCTCTACTAGGCGACCCCCTAAGCAGAGTTGGCTAGTACTTAAGCTGGCTCCATTCCCAAAGTGGAAGCAATTAGGCGCCATGCCCCAGCTTGGATATAAACCCACCAAGCCGGGAACACAAAAGCTTCAAGCAGTGAACATATACTCGTTAAAGATAGTAAGGCCTATCATGTCATGGTCCAAGGTGCTCATTTAATTAGAATGGTCAAGACGCCATATAATCATAATTCTCTATGAGTACTTAGTCAACACGACATATATCATACAATTAAACAGTCACGGGAAAAACTTCCTATCATGTGACTAATTGCATATAAATCACATTCAAATATCATATCGCCTCATATCTACTAAGGCTCATTCATTCATTCATTAAATAAAACTTTACCTGAAGACAAATCCCCGACCCGAGTCCCGCGACGGGTCATCAGTCAAAACGGGGCTGACTAGATCTTAGTTTGACCAAACCCGTTTGGTCAAACCGGCTAGAAACAGAGTCTTAGCCATTTAGGCTTGAACATAAGAACATCATATTCATTTCATGCTATTTTATTCTAATTTCTAACATGTGAATTATAAATTCTTACGAAACCCGTTTGACTTAAGGAATATCAAATTAAACTACAATCTCAAGTTATAATTTCTAACATGTGAGAAATAATAATATTATGAAAACCGTTTAATTAAATAATTTACTTATTAAAATTTCCCACTAGCTAAATATTACAAAACATGATATAATTACAACACCAAACTCAAAAACCGTCACAAGTCCAAAGAGGGACTCACGGGTCATCCGGGCTGGACTGGGCCGAGACAAGAACCAGGCCTGGACTGGGCCCACGGGCCTGGTTTGGGCCGGTTTTGGTCAACTATTTCTAAAACCGTTTCTTAATATTTCCCGAATGCTTATCATATTTAAAACCCGTCAAAACAACAACAAAACAATCAAGTATCGACACAAGCCCAAAGGCCAAATCACGGACCAACCCAGACCGGGTCTGAACCGGCCTGGACCGGGCTGAACCGGCCGGTTTTCAGCCACCACACACGGCCACCACACACGGCCACCGCCATAGAACAACCCCAAATTATTTCTAACATGTTTTAATTAACAACCATCCATTTTAACAGCCAATTCAACCATCATTCATACACAAATCATGATTATGAACAAATCATCCAACATGTCAAAAACACTAAATATGTTAAAAATTCATACAACATAATAATAATAACAACCTAACATGTTACTACTTAAAAACCGTAAATAACACAAACAAAACAATAACAAAAATATGTAACATTAATTCGTCGAGTAACTCGGTAATCGTTACCTTAGCTAGCACAAAACCAAGTAGCACCAAAATAAGAACTAAAAACCCGTCTACTAATCTTCTTCTAAAATATACGAGTCACCAAACTCGTCTTCATAATCTTCTCCTATAAGAAATGACAAAAATAACATTATTAGAATTAAAACTTGATTTCAACAATTAAAGTGTTGAAAACGATTTTGTCGGAATTGAAAATAAAACGTACATGGAGATGAAGAGCGGAGAGGAGACTCTAGAAATATAAGTTAGGACGGATTTGACCAAGTAACGAAGGTTTTGTGACGATTTTGCGATCAAGAACGATCAAGAACACGAAGAACGATTATGATTATATTAAAGAAGGTATTAATTAGATATTAAGTTGATTTAATGTAAAATGAAAAGATAAGTAGTGAGTAAGAGGGGAGTTGGGTCGTGTAAATATAGAGGATTACGGGAGTCGGGTTTTGAACTTGTTGTTACGGGATTGACTCGGGTTTTATAAATATATTATGGTAAATATCTAGATATTATTAGATATTATGTTTGCAACGGGAGTGTGTGACCAAGCCAAGACACGAGCCATGACACGAGCTCAAGACAAGACACAAACTCAAGACAAGACTCAACATCAAAACAACAACCTACATTCAGACAACACCATGACCAGCTATGACAATGTTCTATTCAGTCCAAGCCACAACCACTTCAAGCCTGCTAAGACAACACCACCACAACCAGAACAAAGCCTAGCCATCCACTTCCCAAGACTAGGCCACAACAAAGCTCAGCCAACAGCCCAACAAACCCAACACAACAAAAACAGCCCCCAGCCAAAAACAGCCTATCACTGCCTTTCTAAACAAGGTCCATGGGGCCCCACACAATCAAACAAGCCTAACCAACCCTCAAACCTATGTCTTGGGAAGGTCCTCTACAACTTTCCCCAGGACTTCCCTCCCCAGAAACAAACACACCAAGAGTTAGCTTAGGGACAACTTCAGACTGTCCAGATTTCAGCCTTTTTGCAGTAGTTAACATGTCACTATCAGACTTTCCTCTTATGATCAAACAAACTCGAGGGCCTTTTAGAGGGACCTTTGGCATCCATCCCACTTCAGTTGAGCTCAAGAATCAAGCTCAGAAGTCCACCCCTCCACCAGTTTCAACCCCAACAAACCCATTAAGGCAGATTGTCCTATTAGAACTACTTTTCTACTTTATTGCTTTATGCTGAACAATGTAGCTGTTATTTCTGTTTCTTTTGCAAACCACATTGTGGCCCTAGGATGTAATGAACGAATAGGATGTAATCTCCTTGCCTATATAAGGCCTTTTCCTAATGAATGAAAGACAGATTTGAAGTAAAATATAAAACTGAAACCTTGTTTCTGTTGCATCTCTTGGCTGTGTGCTTGAGACAACTTCCTTTGCTGTGTGCTTGGAAGTGAGCTTGGGTCCTTAGCTGTGTGCTGGGATCAAGGTTCAACCCTCAACCATTGGCTTTGTGCTTTGGTTAAGGTCCTATCCTTGTTCTTTAACAATCAATTCAAACAGAAAACAGAGTACTTGCAAGTGTCTTAATCTTAGCTCAATTTGTCATTGTTTAGTTGTCTTTTCTGAATAGTTTCAGTGCAAATTGGTTATCAGAGCTTTGGTTTGTGAGTTCATCTACCTAACTACATTAAAAACACAAAATACAACCATGAGTGAAGAGAGAATCACAGGTATTGAAAACACAGTTCAAGATCTTGTCAGAACTGTAATGGAGGTCTCTAGATCTGTCAATGAACTCCTTGAGGGCCAACAGAACAATGATACAAGGGGAGGCAGAGGTCGAGGAAGAGGAGCACCTTTCCCACAAGGTGGAGTAAGGAGGAGACAACCTGTAGATCAGTTTGAAATGTCAGATTCAGATGGCTCAGATCACAATCTTCTCAGACACCAAGACAAAGATATCAAGGTAGAGATTCCTGACTTTCTAGGTAGCTTGAACCCTGATGATTTCTTAGATTGGCTAAGGTCTGTAGAAAGAGTCTTTGAGTTTAAAGGATACACTGATAGAAAGGCTTTTAAGGTTGCTATCATGAAACTAAAAGGCTATGCCTCACTTTGGTATGAAAACATGAAAACCTTGAGGGTTAGAGAAGGGAAAGAACCTGTAAAGTCATGGCTCAAACTGAAAAAGAAAATGAGAGCTAAGTTTGTCTCTAGGGACTACACTCAAGACATGTTCATTAAGCTTACTCACCTAAAGCAAGACCAAAGACCTTTAGAGTCCTACCTAAGAGACTTTGAACAACTCACTTTGCAATGTGAGGTTGTTGAGAAATCTGAACAAAAGATAGCAAGGTTCTTAGAGGGGTTGGATGAAAGGATAGCTAGCAAAGTCAGGCTACAAAACATATACTCCTTTGAGGAAGCTGTCAACTTGTCTTTAAGGGTAGAAAAAATGGGAAAAGGAAAGGCCAGTGCTTCTAAGACACCTTCCAGAACCCCCACCTTCAAACCTTTTGTAGGAGTTAAGATAGGAGAACCTGTGGTTCCTGTTAAGACTCCTTTCAACCTTGATAAAGGCAAGGCTGTTGAGGCAGGCCAAAGGAAGACCACCCCTCTCAAAAAGTGCTTTCAATGTCAAGGGTATGGACATTTTGCTAGAGAATGTCCATCTAAAAGGGCTCTGAGTACCCTAGAAGTAATCCATTGGGGAGATGATGAAGTGTTGGTCTGTGATGAAGAGATGGAAGAGCCTGAGGTAGAGGCTAGTGAGGAGTTGATAGAGCCTGATGCAGGGTTAAGTTTGGTAACATGGAGGGTAATGCATACTCAACCACAACCTTTGGAAGAGGACCAAAGACACCAGATCTTTAGGACCAGATGTACCATCAAGGGTAGAGTATGTAACCTCATTATTGATGGGGGAAGCTGCACTAATGTGGCTTCCAAAACACTGATAGACAAGCTAGCTCTACCCACCAAAGACCACCCCCTACCTTACAAACTCAGATGGCTAAACAAAGGGGCTGAGATCAAGGTGGATAAACAATGTGTTATACCTTTCTCAATTGGTAAAGGGTATGTGGATGAGAGTCTTTGTGATGTTCTACCTATGGATGCATGTCACCTTCTGCTTGGGAGACCATGGGAGTTTGATAGGGATGCCATACACCATGGGAGAGACAACACTTACACCTTCAAGTATGGGAAGAAGAAGATCACCCTAGCACCTTTACCACCTGCTTTAAAGATCAACCCAAACCCCATGAGTGAGGCTTCCAAAGAAGTCATGTTGATAAGTGAATCAGAAATAGCACAAGAGCTAAGTGAGCTACAACCTGTATACATATTGCTAGTCAAGGAGACTGGGATGAGTATCATTGATATCCCTGAAGAGGTCAAATCTATCCTAGAAAGTTATGGTGATGTCTTCCCTACTGAGCTTCCTAGTGGACTGCCACCACTTAGAGGGATAGAGCACCACATTGACCTATTGCCTGGAGCTATCTTACCCAACAAGCCAGCCTACAGGAGTGACCCTAAGGCTACACAAGAGCTCCAACTTCAAGTAGGTGAACTACTCAACAAGGGCTATGTCTGAGAGTCCCTCAGTCCTTGTGCTGTACCAGCCTTGCTTGTGCCAAAGAAGGATGGGACTTGGCGTATGTGTATTGACAGTAGGGCCAGCAACAACATTACCATCAAGTATAGGTTTCCCATACCTAGACTTAATGATATTCTGGATGAGCTAAGTGGGGCTCAAGTGTTCACTAAGATTGACCTGAGGCAGGGCTACCACCAAGTGAGGATAAGAGCAGGGGATGAATGGAAGACAGCTTTCAAGACTAAACATGGGCTCTATGAATGGCTGGTGATGCCTTTTGGGTTGTCTAATGCCCCTAGAACCTTCATGAGGTTGATGACAGAGGTCCTAAGGCCTTACTTAGGCAAGTGTGTAGTGGTTTACTTTGATGATATTCTTATTTACAGTTCAACTAAGGGAGAACATTTGCAACATCTGAAGTTGTTGTTTGAGGTCCTAAGAGAAAACAAGTTGTATGGCAAGCTAGAGAAGTGCACATTCATGCAGCCTGAGGTTTACTTCCTTGGGTTCATCATCTCTAAGAAAGGGGTAGCAGTTGATCCTGAGAAAGTGCAAGCAATCAAGGAATGGCCCATTCCCCAAACTGTTACTGATGTAAGAAGTTTCCATGGGTTGGGATCTTTCTATAGGAGGTTCATACAAGGGTTTAGTTCAATCATGGCCCCTATTACTGAGTGCATGAAGAAGGGAGAGATCAAGTGGAATGAGAAGGCTGAAAGGTCCTTCAATCTGATCAAAGAGCTATTGTGCAAGTCTCCAATATTGGTTCTACCAGACTTTAACAAACTCTTTGAGGTAGAGTGTGATGCCAGTGGTCCTGGCATAGGAGCTGTGCTTACTCAAGAAAAGAAACCTGTGGCATACTTTAGTGAGAAGCTAAATGGGGCCAAGCTTAACTATTCCACATATGACAAGGAATTCTATGCCATTGTGAGGGCATTGAATCATTGGGGACACTACTTGAAGCCTAAGCCTTTTGTGTTTCATTCTGATCATGAGGCTCTCAAATACATCAATGGACAACACAAACTCAACCCCAGACATGCCAAATGGGTAGAGTTCTTGCAATCCTTCTCATTCTCCAGCAAGTACATAGAAGGTAAGAACAATGTTGTAGTTGATGCATTGTCTAGAAGGTCTGTAATGTTGACCTTCATGGAGCAAAGGGTGTTGGGGTTTGAATTTATGAAAGAGCTCTATCAAGAGGACCCAGACTTCAAGCATGAATTGGAGGTACACCAAGAAGGGCAAGTCAAGAAAGGGAGCAAGTACACAGCTCAAGAAGGATACTTATTCTATGGAAACAAACTGTGTGTGCCTAAGGGACCTTATAGGGGACTACTGGTCAAAGAGGTTCACTCCAATGGCCTTGCTGGTCACTTTGGGGTACAGAAGACCTATGACATATTACAAGATCAGTTCTATTGGCCTAAGATGCTCAGTGATGTGCAAGATGCCCTCAAAAGATGCAGATCTTGTCAACTAGCCAAGGCACACTTTCAAGCAGGCCCTTACACACCACTTCCAGTACCCAACAAGCCATGGGAAGACCTCAGTATGGACTTCATTGTAGCCTTACCTAGAACTCAAAGGGGAAAAGATTCAATCATGGTGGTTGTGGATAGATTCAGCAAGATGGCACATTTCATTGCTTGTAAGAAGACTGAGGATGCATTGGGGGTAGCTGAACTATACTTTAGGGAGGTTGTCAAGTTACATGGGGTCCCTAGACGCATTGTCTCAGATAGAGACACAAAGTTCATGAGCCATTTCTGGAGAACCTTGTGGAAGCTATTGAAGACTAGGTTATTGTTTAGTACTTCTCACCATCCCCAAACTGCTGGGCAGACAGAAGTCACTAACAGAACACTAGGGAAGATCTTAAGGAGCATTGTTTCTAAGTCATTGAAAGATTGGGACCTCAAGCTAGCACAAGCTGAGTTTGCCTTCAACAGAGCTCCCTCCAGCAGCACAGGTAAAAGTCCTTTTGAAACAGTTTATGGCACTAATCCCCTCATGCCTACAGACCTAGCACCAGTCAAAGGAAACAAGGCAAGCTATGATGCAAAGAAAAGAGTTGAGCAAATGATACAGATTCATGAGCAAGTCAAGAAGCAGATTGAAAGGTCCAATGAGTTGTACAAGGCCAGGTCCAAGGGGCCTAAGAAAGCAAGGGAATCCAAAGCAGGAGATCTTGTATGGTTGCATTTAAGAAAAGAGAGATTTCCAGACAAGAGGAGAAACAAGCTCATGCCAAGGGCTGATGGACCATTTGAGATATTGGAGAAGATAGGCACCAATGCTTACAAGGTGGATCTACCAGGAAGCTATGGTGTACATGGTACTTTCAATGTTGGAGACCTGAGTCCTTACCATGGTGAATCAGATGATGAGGGTGAAGAAGATTTGAGGGCAAATCCTTTTCAAGAAAGGGAGGTTGCAACGGGAGGATGTGACCAAGCCAAGACACGAGCCATGACACGAGCTCAAGACAAGACACAAACTCAAGACAAGACTCAACATCAAAACAACAACCTACATTCAGACAACACCATGACCAGCTATGACAATGTTCTATTCAGTCCAAGCCACAACAACTTCAAGCCTGCTAAGACAACACCACCACAACCAGAACAAAGCCTAGCCATCCACTTCCCAAGACTAGGCCACAACAAAGCTCAGCCAACAGCCCAACAAACCCAACACAACAAAAACAGCCCCCAGCCAAAAACAGCCTATCACTGCCTTTCTAAACAAAGTCCATGGGGCCCCACACAATCAAACAAGCCTAACCAACCCTCAAACCTATGTCTTGGGAAGGTCCTCTACAACTTTCCCCAGGACTTCCCTCCCCAGAAACAAACACACAAAGAGTTAGCTTAGGGACAACTTCAGACTGTCCAGATTTCAGCCTTTTTGCAGTAGTTAACATGTCACTATCAGACTTTCCTCTTATGATCAAACAAACTCGAGGGCCTTTTAGAGGGACCTTTGGCATCCATCCCACTTCCGTTGAGCTCAAGAATCAAGCTCAGAAGTCCACCCCTCCACCAGTTTCAACCCCAACAACCCCATTAAGGCAGATTGTCCTATTAGAACTACTTTTCTACTTTATTGCTTTATGCTGAACAATGTAGCTGTTATTTCTGTTTCTTTTGCAAGCCAATTGTGGCCCTAGGATGTATTGAACGAGTAGGATGTAATCTCCTTGCCTATATAAGGCCATTTCCTAATGAATGAAAGACAGATTTGAAGTAAAAATATAAAACTGAAACCTTGTTTCTGTTGCATCTCTTGGCTGTGTGCTTGAGACAACTTCCTTTGCTGTGTGCTTGGAAGTGAGCTTGGGTCCGTAGCTGTGTGCTGGGATCAAGGTTCAACCCTCAACCATTGGCTTTGTGCTTTGGTTAAGGTCCTATCCTTGTTCTTTAACAATCAATTCAAACAGAAACAGAGTACTTGCAAGTGTCTTAATCTTAGCTCAATTTGTCATTGTTTAGTTGTCTTTTCTGAATAGTTTCAGTGCAATGTTAGTTTAATCAAATATCTAGATATTATTAGATATTAAGTTAGTTTAATCAAAATAAAGGAAAATATCTAATCCTAAGAGAAGAGGAAGAGGCGTGTGGAAGAGGGAGTTGTCGGGTCCGGGTTTAAGCGATTTGTTGCAGAATTTAAGTTGACAGATCGATAAAGCTACAAATATCGTAGATATTTGTATTAGTTTAATTAAAGTAATCAAAAGCCTTAAAATGAGGGAAAAAGGTGATTTTGGGCGTGTGGCACATGTAGGAGTCGGGTTTCGGGACTTAAGTTGACTCGGGAATAGTTAAATGAAGTTCGGGTTTAAATCGTAAAACCTACTCTTTAATTCCGAATAAATTCAAAATAATTATATTAAATTATCATAAATTCAAATAAATCGTAATAAATTAAAATAAAATAAATTTATTATTTTTCAAATATAATTTCGGTCTTTCAAATTACGGGTTGTTACAAAAAGAGTTTTCTTTCTTATGATCAATGATAGCAACTTCCTTTGCCTTAGCTTCAGATTGTAAAAGCTCATTGACTTTCTTCAATTCTAAAGTTATAGCTTCATTAGCTATAACTTTGGCTTGAAAATATTTAATGTTGAGCTTTAACTCTGAGATTATAGCTTCATTAGCTACTTCCTCCGTTCCATTGATTTGTTTACGTTTGCTTTTTGCACAAATACTAAGAAAAGTGCAAAACAGGTGGGGTAGGGAGGTTGTTGGCTCTTAAATGACATTACTACCCTCAATTGAGTTATCACTTCCTATCACCAACCTGCTTTCTCACCAAACTGACAGAACCACTAACTAGTAACTTCCTCTCCCTTTCGGCACCAAACTTCATAGCCGACATAGCAATGGTTGAACCACCGTGCTCAACACCCAAAATCAACAATTTGAACCACCATTGGATTCTACTTTTTAATCACACCAAAACAACCTGTACTCCGTTTCCGCATTGTTGCAGCTGCGCCTCCGTTATTGCCATCGAGCCAGAGGATTGGAGCCACCATCGTAGCAATGTTTTCTAATGTCGGAGGCTGAGGCTCAGACGTTCGCATTATACAATAGATCTGAGGAGGGAGATGAATTGGTCGATAATGTTAGTGGTGGTGGTGCTAGAGTTCGGCATTGGAGATCGATGGAGATAATAGAATAGGCGTTGAAAATGGTGAAGTGGTGGTGGTCGGTGGAGAGGCGGTGGGTTTGGATGACGGAGGGAGGTGGGTCTAGCTTGAAGGAGTGGTGTGTGGGCTGTGCAGACGTGGTCGGAATTATGTGGACTGTGAATAAAAAAGGTCGGATTCGGTGGTGGTGGTGGTGGTGGTCGTGGTTGGGGATTTCAATGGCGGTTAGTTGGTGGTTCGTGTGGATGGTTGGTGGTGTCAATGATAGTCAGTGGTTAGGTTGGGCCGTTGGGGTGAAGTTGGTGACTTTGGTTGAATTAAAAGTAAGGGCAGTTTAGTAATTTATAAGCTCATAACATGTCCAAAAATAGAAACGTAAACAATCAAATGGAACGGCCCAAAACGGAATACGTAAACAACTCAATGGAACGGAGGAAGTATAACTTTAGACTCAAGAGCTTCTTTCTCAACATTTGTCATGTCTGAAGTTGTGGCTGAAGTTGCCATAACTTTAGACTTGAGTTTCTTAGCTTTGGCCTTTAGAAGTTGATTTTCCTCAGCAATGTCAAGAATTTGTTCTTTAAGATCTTTTAATTCAAGACTCTGTTCATGACAATGATCTAAGGTTTCTTCAAAATACTTAATTAAAGACTTCTTAGACAATTTCTTAACTTGCTTTTTAAGTTCAAGATGACTAACCTCTTCATCATCTTCTGAATCTGGTTCTGAATCTGAGTTGCCTACAAGGCACATCTCGGATTCACTCTCATTGTCACTGTCAGAAATTAGGTCAATACTGACGTTGCTCAGACACAGGTTGGCGAATTCTTCTTCCTCTGACTCGTCGTCTTCTGTGTCGAGATCTCCCAAGCAATAAGCCATCATGAGTTGCTTGAATTCCTTCTTGGTTTTGTCTCGTTGATTTTTGTCTTTGATTTTCTTCCATGTACGGCAATCCTTAATCATATGATCATTATCCCCACATTTGAAGCAACCACGACTTGAGAGAGACCCTTTTGACACAATTGGCTTCTTATAAGGCTTGTTAGTGTTATTGTTAAACGTTTTTCCTTGTGGTTTATTAAAGAATTTTTTCTTAAACGTCTAGCAAATAACACTTTGTCATCTTCAAGGTCCGAATCTTGTTTTTAACTAGACTCGGCTTGTAAAGCCACTTTCTTACTATTAATATCATTTGCCTCATCCTCATCAAGAGTAATCTCGTGAGCCATTAGGGTTCCAAGTAGCTCTTGATAAGATAGGCTAGATAGATCTTTACATTCCTTAATTACCGTCACCTTAGGTCTCCATTGTCTAGATAGACTTCTTAGGATCTTCCTGGCAATTTCCTCGGAGTCATAAGTTTTTCCAAGATTTTTCAATTCATTAATGATACTAAAGAAGCGAGTGGACATGCTGTCAAGCGATTCATTTTGCTCCATAGAGAACAGTTCGTATTTTTCGCATCAACAATGTGATACGTTGCTTTTTGACAACAGTTGTCCCCTCATAGGCTAACTCTAGACCATCCCATATTTCCTTGGCAGTAGAGCTAGATGAGAAACGGTCAAACTCAGTAGAAATCAGGCCGTTTTGCAACAGGCTGACAGCTTTTGAATTTTTCTCAGCTTTCTTATAATCTGCCTCAACATAGTCGTCTTCTTTCTTTTCGATGGGAGTGCCAGTAGCAGATCCAAGCATGATCTTGTTAGGGTCGTTCTTAATGATTTGCCAACACTCCCAATCGTTACCCTATATGTAATGGGTCATCATATTTTTCCATAAACTGTAGTTCTTCCCATTGAATACGGAACACTTCAGATGTTTGGAATCCATTAAAATAAAATTAAATGCAGCGGAAAATAAATAAAAATAAAAGGATAAAACGGATCAGACTCCTTGTTGTAAGGCAATCAAGAGCACGAGGCTCTGATACCAATTGTAGAGTCTATTGATCGAATACGAAAGAGGGGGGGGGGGGGTGAATTGAGTATTAAAAACTAGCCCCACTTTTTCGATTTATATGATATGTAATTAATTATTTGATCTTATAGATTAAAACCAACTAATTAATTAATCAAAGTAAGCGTAAGTAACGAAATAACGAAAAGTAAAGAGAGTAGAGAGAGGCACACGGATTTTTGAAGTGGTTCAGTTTCACACGTTGAAACCTACGTCCACTATTCTCGATTAATAATTCTTAGTACCTTTCTACAGATTACAAAAATTATCAACCCACTCGTATAATCAACACTATGATTATAACTCAAGATGAGTATCACTAAATACTCTATACTATCTTACGTTAATAAGAAAGTACAATATAACTCACACTGATTCCCGTTAAAGAATTGTAAGATTATAATGATGTACTATTATCCAATAACGTATTTCACGCAAGCGATTGATAATAATTGATGCAATATTGTTTTTGAAAACCAAACACTAAAAATAATAAATATTTTGCTCAAAGGTTTGCTTTCAAACGATTTTGGAAAATAATCACAAGTATGTATGTGCCGTGTGATCCGTGTGTATTTCGTGTGTTTCAATAATAAGATGTGAAGGAGTATTTATAGTAATATTTAAGAAAGATATTTATCTTTAATATCTTAAAATAATATTTGCTTTATCTTTTAGAAATATCTATATCTCAAAATATTATTTGGTTTATCTTATAGAAATATATTTATCTTTAATATCTCAAAATATTGTTGTAAAGATATAATAGAACCCTAGATTAAGGTAAACAAGGAAACTACCTAGATATGCCGAAATCCCCTAGCTACACGAAACCCTAGGAGGCACGCAACCCTAGGTGGCACAATCCCTTGGTTTACACGAAACCCTAGGTGGCTCAAACCCTAGGTGGGCTTATTAGGTTAACAACAAAAAACAACCCATAAGTTGTATTACTAACCAATAGAATCTCATAAATATATTCTCTATTAAAACTTTTGATAAATATAAAAATACTCTTTCACTTTTGAAAACATTTAAAACATTTTATTTCCAAAATCATGCATCAACATTTAGCATACAAAGTTATAGGCTAAAGCTATAACTTTGAACTTAAAATCACTCGAATAGAATAGTTACCGAATGACGACCTATACTATCTATGTTGGAGCTAGTGTCCTCCACAGTTAGTGTTATAACAGCTAAGGTTCACAGGGTATACTTTATATTATAATCAGTTGATTAACGTTTATCGATAACGGTTGGCTTGCTAAATAAGTTTGACGTTATTGTCATACAGATGGCGGTGATCAACTGATCTCTAAAAGTCACACCTAAAGGATGTGTTTGAGAGATGTGATTATTTGAGAAAATAATCATATTGATGCCTTATTAAATGACTAAAAGGTTAGTCAGTGTATTTGACTAAAAGGTTAGTCAATGTGATGATGATACGATTATTTAATAACGATTAAATAATGTTAGCTGGTAATTGGAATATAAAATGTTATATTTAATCAATGTATATAATTTGGTCTAAACTAAATGTAAACTGTTATATTTAAGTTGGCGGATATGTATTACACGATATTATTATAGTGTATTGGTCCGACATTACTCGGTTTATGTGACGGTCCATTACTAGTAATAATTAGAATACATATTACATTATATATATATATATATATATAATAATATATGCTAACTACCTAATAGAGGTTGAGTTAAATAAGGAAACTAGGTTTTTTCTTTCTTTCCTCTTGAATTCTCACGGCACATGTCAGATAAAAGGAAAAAAAAAATAAAACCCTAATCGACTCTAATTTCTCACGACACAAGTGAAAAAGAGAAAAAAAATTCAGATTTTTAATTCTCTAATTCATCTTCATATTTATCATCTATATACACACAAAATTAGAAGTCATTTTAGGTATTCGTTCTAGCACGACGAAGGCATTTCTTGAACCATCTTGGGTGCAATGATTAGGAGAATACCTACTTTGGTATTTGTTCTTAAGCCTTTTACTAGGACCGAAGGTTATTTCTTAATCTATTGTCTTATATTATGCAATTTCATTTATGACTAGAAATTCATATAGTTATAATTTCATTATAATCCAAATTTTTAAAGGGAAGTATACTGATATTTCCCACAAGTGGTATCAGAGCATTTGGCTATGAAATTATTTTATATGTTTTCATATTTGATGAAATATAAGATTAGAAATTTTTGTTTTGTTTTTTTTTTTTGTTTTTTGTTTCGGCTGAAAGAAGAAAAAAAAAATTAGGGTTTGTTTTTTTTGGTACTAATCACGACTAGAAAAAAAAAAAAAAAAATTGGTACTGTTCAGCCGTGAGGAAATTTTTTTTTTTTGCCTTGTTTTTTTTTCGTTTTTGATTCATATATGTTGTTGTTTTAATATGTTAAGATAATAATATAATGAATTTGTTGATATTTTGATTTAATGAGGATTAAATTGAAATGTAAAAGGAATTTGTTTTGGATGTTAAAGAACATTCATTGTGCTAAATTTTTCGATATGAATATACAAAACAATTATGTTAGTTGAGTATTTTGATAATCGATTAATCATGATTTGGATATTCATCTTAAAAAGTTAATTTGAATCATCTAGTTTGTATCAATGTTTAATAACGATTAGATGTTGAATGTTTGTACCGATCTAGTTTTATTAGCATGATCAAATGAATAAGATTAATTTGTATGTTTTTGTTTTGTTTTTCTTAAAAACCGAAAAAAAAAAATATTTGTATATGTTACTGTTCACGGGTACTGTTCATCCATGAATAGTGAAAAAGTTGCATTATAAAGATAATGTATGTTGCATTATAAAGATTTTTGTTCATCCGTGAATAGTGAAATTTTTTTGTTTATTGCAGTATAAAGATAATGTATGTTGTTTAGTTGTTGTGAAAAAGTTCACAATGATAGATACCCTATTATTTTAAAAAGGTTTAAAATAATGTTGAATTTAATTTATGTTATACCCGATAATATGAATTAAGTTGGATTATGGTTGATTAAAATTGTTGTGTACAATTAAGGAATTGTCACATAATTTTGATCATTTTAAAGGTGGTTTGGATAAATTAATCATCATAATTAATGAATTATGTCTTGTATGTTTAATTTATTTTGTTGATGCATTTTATTTTGTTGAATGAATGAATGAATGGATGAATGGATTATTTTGGTATTTTTACAAGAGGTTGTAATTTGTATTGCTTAGTGTGGCCTTAGTAGATTGTGTTATCGTAATGATGGTAACATGGTCTTTGATGTATTTTGAGATCTCGAATCTCCCCTTTGTAATCTTTAATTATAATTTTTAAATTAGAATGTAAATAGGTTTATATTTTGTAATTTTAAAAATTGTATTTTTGAGAAGACCAAAAATGGAGATCGGATAGCTCATTCCCGCTACATGGACCAAGATGGAACATCAAGTCAAGCTTCTAGGGTCCATAAGGATGGATTCCAAAGTGTAATTTTTGTTCTATTTTGATAGGATAGGCCACACTAGGACTTTGTACTTTGTTTTTCATTTTCCGTTCTTATTGTTTTTCTTTTGCATGATAGTTATTGCATCATATTCCGCCTAAACCAAACCACCTACTACTACTTATTAATTGCATGAAAATTGACTCATATAGATTGTATGTTAATTATCATGGACATCCAGATGTCACTCAAAATTCTAAAAGCTATCATCTTAAATTATTCATTCTCTTAATGCTAGATCATTCGTTCACTTAAATGAATAAAATTAAAGCTGATGGACCTTCCTCTAAAATCCAAAATTGAGATTAGTCTTTATAGGGAAAACTGCTATGACTCCCTTCTTCGTCGGTAGGCATATAGGACCTTACTCTCCATATGACCCCTTCTACGTTGGGTAAGTAGTATGTGTTGACCTATTTTACCTCAACATTATAGTCCGAGTAATATCTCGTGATTATGATGGACTAAAGATAGAATTTACAGAAATTTATCGACCAGGAATTCTAAAAGTAGAATTAGCCAAGAAGTTGGCTTATCAATTTACAGAAATTGAGTCTTGGGATCATTTATATAATACTTGAGGGAGGTCAATTGTATAAATGCAAGAGTCTTCGCATTAATCGGTTTTGCATTAGACTTAATTAAAACGATGAAAATGCTTATTATGTTTTATCTCCTTTCTCGCAGTGTAGCATTCATTTATATCGATAAAACTGTTATAACAAAATGGCTGGACATGCTGATGCCCTATGCCAAGTGCCACACTCGCACGTGAATCCTGGCTTAAGATGTTCATGGACAATATGAATCAGTACACACGACTGAAGAAAAACGGGTCCAACTTTGCGGACTAGGAGGCTTCATTACAGAATGCTGCCATAGCTGACGGTAAGCTCAAGTACTTGACTTAGCCACTACCGCCTAACCTAGGCCCCAATGCAGGAGCAAATGAATCACTTGCTTATAGTGATTTCGTAATGGAGGCGGGTGCGATAAAGAACGTACTCATCTTTTCAATGGAATCCAATTTGCAAAGACGATTCATTGCCCAAGGTGCAAACAAGATTTTCACCACGCTCACTAACGAGTTCTCAAAAGCACCGCAGATCGTTATGTATGAGCTTACCACTCGCTTCTTTGAAGCGAAACTCCAGAAGGGCCAACCGGTTAGCCCACACATTCTCGATATGATCGAGAATCTCGAAAAACTGGAGGCACTTGATTGCAAAATCAAAGAGAGCGTGGTCATTGACCGCATGCTTCATTCACTTCATGATGGTTTTGCCCAATTCAGGGCAAATTACTATATGAATGATTTGAAGAGGAATCCTCATCAGCTACACTCACTTCTCATACAGATTGAGTAGGATTTGAAATTGAGTGGGAGCCTGAAGCAGGACGTTCTCATGATTGCAAACAAGGGTAAGAGTAAGGGCAAGGCTCAGGCCGACCTAGCTGTAGGGAAGCCGAAGTTCAAGAAGCCAGGAAAAGGCAAGAGTGGGCCTGGTGAGACTAGCAGTAGCTCACAAGGCAAGACAAAGAGCAAAGAAAACATGGAGTGCCACCATTGCCACAAGACTGGGCATTGAAGGCGGAACTGTCCCGTGTATGCTGAAGACGTAAAAGCAGGCCGCGTCACTCCTGTTGGTATGTCTTCTTTTATTCATATGATTGAGATTAACCATGCAAGTTTCAGAAATTGGGTACTTGATACTGGTTGTGGTTCTCATCTGTGTAATCATTTGCAGGGCCTAAGAAACATCAAATCTCTCGAAAAGGGTGATGTGGACCTGCGAGTAGGGAATGGAGCAAGAGTAGCTGCTGTTTCAGTGGGAACATATGTAATCCAACTCCCAAGTGGATTTGAGTTATTTTTAAATAACTATTACTATGTACCCAGTTTATCTAAAAACATTATTTATGTTTCCGTTCTCGAGAAAAACGGTTTTTCATTTGTAATAAAGGATAATAGCTGTATTTTCTCCTTTAACGAAATGATTTATGGTAAAGCAGTTTCCATGAATAGGATTTATGTTTTAGATCAAACCACAGATATATTGCATGTGAGTAATAAAAAGGTAAAGGTTGGTGACAAAGATCAAACCTATTTATGGCGTTCCCGTATGGGACGCATAAATGAAAAACGCGTGAAGAAGCTCATTGACAATGGGACTATCTCCCCATTTGACTATGCATCATTTGGCACGTGTGAATCATGTCTCATAGGCAAAATGACTCGAATTTCCTTCAAAGGTGTTGGAATGCGCGCTGCTGACCTATTAGGACTCATACATACTGATGTGTGTGGACCTATGTCAATGAACGCTAGAGATGGCTATAGATATTTTATCACTTTCATGGACGATTTGAGTAGATATGGATATGTCTACTTAATGAAGCACAAAAGTGAGTCCTTTGATAAGTTCAAGGAATACCAGAATAAGGTAGAAAACCAGTTGGGTAGAAAGATTAAAGCACTACGTTCAGATCGTGGTGGCGAATATCTTTCGAATGAGTTTGATCACCACCTTAAAAACTGTGGTGTAGTACTACAGTTAACTCCACCTGGAACACCTCAATTAAATGGTGTGTCCGAACGGAGAAATCGAACATTACTTGACACGGTAGTCCGTCTAAAGCTGTTGACAAGACTCCATTTGAAATATGGAAGGGAACAGCCCCTAACTTGTCCTTTATTCGGGTTTGGGGCTGCGAGGCGTATGTCAAGTGGAGACACGAGGATAAGCTCGGCCCGCGATTGTTCAAGACATACTTTATTGGTTATCCAAAAGGAATGTTTGGTAATTACTTTTATTCGCCTACCGAACAACGTGTTTTTGTTGCGGCTAGTGCGAAGTTTCTAGAGAAAGAATTTCTCGAGAAAAAGACGAGTGATAGAACCTTCGATCTGTCGGAGATTCAAGAACCAACAACCGAGCAACCGATGGAGGAAGATGTTCCTTCATCTTCTGCTGCGGTTAATATTCCTGAGGAACCTAGCAGGTCGAATAGAGTCTCCATACCTCCAGACAGATACATTGGTATGGTCGAGGAGAACGATATAGACGATTTTTTGCTCCTAGAGAGTAACGAACCCGCTACCTATAAAGGAGCCATGACCTGTTCCGACTCAAAGCTATGGCTTGAGGCCATGCAATCCGAGATGGACTCTATGTATGAGAATGACGTATGTGATCTGGTTGATTTGCCTGATAAGGTTCGGCCTATTCAGTGCAAATGGCTTTACAAGATAAAGCATTCCGTAGGGGGACAACCAGACACCTATAAGGCACGACTAGTGGCAAAAGGTTTCACTCAAGTGCAAGGATTGCATTATGATGAAATTTTTGCACCCGTAGTCATGCTGCGTTCCATTCGGATAATCTTAGCGATTGCCGCTTTTCATGACTATGAAATTTGGCAGATGGACGTGAAAACCGCCTTCTTAAACGGTTATTTTGAGGAGGAGTTGTACATGGTACAACCCGAAGGTTTCATTGACCCTAAAAATCCTAAGAAAGTGTGCAAGCTTAAGCGTTCCATTTATGGACTTAAGAAAGCTTCTCGGAGTTGGAATCATCGTTTCGACCAATTCATAAAAGCAAATGGTTTCACTCGATCGGTTGAGGAACCATGCTTATATATCAAGTTGAGTGGGAGTAAAATCGTTTTCTTGATATTGTATGTCGATGACATACTCTTGATAGGGAATGATATTCCTCTCTTATCTTCGGTCAAGGTATGGTTAAAGAACCATTTCCAGATGAAAGATCTGGGCGAGGCACATCGCATACTGGGAATCCGTATCTACAGAGATAGATCACAACGGATATTATCACTCAGTCAGGAGTCTTATATAGATAAGATTCTTGAAAGGTTCAGCATGACCAACTCCAAGAAGGGGTATCTTTCAATGACGTCTGGGATGCATTTGAGTAAAGCTCAGGCACCCAAGACATCTGAAGAGGTCGAGCGCATGAGTCGAATTCCTTATGCGTCAGCTATAGGATCGATCATGTATGTCATGATATGCACACGTCCAGACGTGGCATATGCTTTGAGTATGACCAGTCGGTACCAAGGCAATCCAGGTGAAACACACTGGATGGCTGTTAAAAATATCCTTAAGTACCTACGGAGGACTAAGGATTGGGTATTGACTTATGGAGGAGAGACTGAGCTTTGCGCAACCGATTACGCAGATGCTAGCTTCCAAACGGATCGGGATGACTCGAAATCTCAGTCTGGATTCGTATTTACTCTTAATGGCGCTGCGGTCAGCTGGAAAAGCTCCAAGCAGAGTGTTATAGCAGATTCTACGACTGAGTCCGAGTACTATGCCGCTTCAGAGGCTGCAAAGGAAGTATATGGATGCGTCAATTCTTACAAGGACTTGCCATAGTTCCTAGTTCGAATGACCCGATCACCATCTATTGTGATAATAGAGGTGCCATCTTCCAGGCTAAGGAGCCTAAGTCTAGCAACAAATCTAGACATGTACTTCGGAAGGCTCACATGATCAGAGATTACGTGGAGCAAAAGGAGATAGTGATAGACAAGATTGCTACGGATGATAACATAGCAGATCCTCTCACTAAACCGTTAAGATTTGAGAAGCATTTAGGGCACGTTACTTCCATGGGAATTAAACGTGTTCCTGAGTTGTATTAGTTGTTTGTATGAATTAGATACATCTTTTTCATATACTAATAATGACTTCATCGTATTGTTTTCATATTTTGTTTTTTCATGTGGATTGTATGGACAACATTGAACACCACAAAGTGAACTGAATAACATTATATGTGTTTTGGTCCGTAATCGCCTACATGAGCTGATAACTCTGGCTATTATATTGTTGAGTCGATTGATGGTGGTTCAACGAGCCATAAGTCAAACTATTGACTGATCGATCACAAATACGAGTTATAAGGATACCTCGTAGGACATTGTAATTCGTGACGACGTTATGGAGTCCTAAATGTTTAACAACATTCGTTGCCAGGTCGTGGATTGGACGTCCATAGTGTTCCTAGAGTCGATTCTTTTGACTATCGACTGTCTCTTGAGATTAAGGCAGTTTTTGGGTGACTTTGGTTTCTTTCTCACGGTCGACCGTAACAGGAGGCCAAGCAGATTTTTACTGGGTCATTTCATACTGTGCTTACATCTGCAGGATTCGAGTTGAGGAAAATATCCAACCCTTTATCAGGTTTTGTTATTTCTCAGGGCCACTCGAGGAGTAGTAACTGAAATGCATGGCCATGCTCGAATAATGATTCGTTTATCAGTTGAGTTACTCTCTAGTCGGGAAAACCACTCTTGATACTGATCACTTGTAAAATACGACCTTTGTGAATGCGGACTTTGCAAATTGTTTTACATTGAGTGAGAGAAATTTAAGGATATGAGAATCGGTTATCGGCACATACAATTGTAAGGACAAGTGGGAGATTGTTGGAGCTAGTGTCCTCCACAGTTAGTGTGATAACAGCTAAGGTTCACAGGGTATACTTTGTATTATAATCAGTTGATTAACGTTTATCGATAACGGCTGGCTTGCTAGATAAGTTTGACGTTATTGTCATACAGATGGCGGTGATCAACTGATCCCTAAAAGTCACACCTAAAGGATGTGTTTGAGAGATGAGATTGTTTGAGAAAATAATCTTATTGATGCCTTATTAAATGACTAAACTAAATGTAAACTGTTATATTTAAGTTGGCGGATATGTATTACACGATATTATTATAGTGTATTGGTCCGGCATTACTCGGTTTATGTGACGGTCCATTACTAGTAATAATTAGAATACATATTACATTATGTACATATTAAATGATATGATAACTACCTAATATAGGTTGAGAGAAATAAGGAAACTAGGTTTTTTTTCTTTTCTCTTGAATCTCACGGCACAAGGAGGGAGTATTAAAGGGAGAAAAATCGGTTTTTCTAAAACCCTAATCGACTCTAATTCTCACGGCTACAAGGGTGAAAAAGGAGAAGAAAAATTCTTATTTTGCACTCTCTTATTCATCTTCATATTCATCATCAATATACACACAAAATTAGAAGTAATTTTTGGGTATTCGTTCTAGCACGACGAAGGCATTTCTTGAACCATCTTGGGTACAACGATTAGGAGAATACCTACTTTGGTATTTGTTCTTAGGCCTTTTACTAGGACCGAAGGTTATTTCTTAATCTCTTGTCTTATATTATGCAATTTCATTTATGACTAGAAATTCATATAGTTATAATTTCATTATAATCCGAATTTTTAAAGGGAAGTATACCGATATTTCCCACAATCTCATCTTCACAAAGATCTTCAGTATACGGATCATCTCTTCATCTTGATCACAAAGACCCTCCATCTTGAGTCTTGTGTTATTTGAGGTAGATCTTGCTTGAAACAATTTTCTTTAAAGTTATGACTGGGTAGCTATAACTTCCATGTAAACATCCAAAGTTATTCCTGAAGTTGTTATAACTTTGTCTCACAGACTTTGTCAAAGTTATGCCTGAAGTTCTTATAACTTTGATCTTTCTTCTCGTAATTGTTGCTAGCTATAATAAGACTAAAGCACACAATTACACGCATATGATATATTAAGTAAAGCACAATATCAAGTAAGAATATGTCATTATCAAAACTATAAAATTGGTCCAACAGCTAGCTACCCATGCATATCCTCCTTGGTGATGGTCATCTCGAGGAGGAGGGGTATGGTTGGCATTAGTATTGGCCGCATCTTGTTGGTTCCTAAGAACTTGGGTGAGAGGCTCCAATATGACATTTTCCACAAGTCGAGGTCTAACCATCTTCTTAAGGCACAAACACAAAACAAGCTTAGTCTTAACACTTAGCACAATCATAGAGACTACCATTCAAATTCCTTAGTTTTCTAGCCATCTCTTATTCATTGTGTTAGGGTTTAGTTATAATTTAAGTTTAGGGTTCACATGTGTGCGTCGGGAGCGTCATAGGCTCTGATACCAGGCCAATTGTGACAACCCTCGCGAAAACATTAAAATAAACAAGAAAAATGCAGCGGAAATTAGAGAATTTTTAAAATTTTGTAAAACATGTTTCGCAATGATCGTCATAAACAAAGTCCAACACGAATAAATAAAGTAGTAAAGTCGAATAAGGTCGACCAACAACTACAAGGGAGTCAACGGTCCTAAAAAAATACAATTAATTCCAAAAATATAAGAGTCTAAACGGCTTAAGGTAATCATCGAGAAACGACGCTCGCTAGCTCACACTAGTCTCATCCCATGTAGCACCGACTTGTACCTGTTCATTCATTAAACATGAATAACACAGTCACTGGGGAGTAACTCCGGGTTTTCCCAGCCATATAACATCAAAACGCATATAGGCAAGTAGATAGGCACATAGCATCATACATTCAATCATATCATGTTAAGTATAAGTAAGCAATTCATAATAACGTTATATAAGCATGTGTAACATTCATTGTATAATTGTCAGTCAATATTGACTCGGGGAAGACTCTCATTGGCAACCACATACACATTAAGGGCTTACATCTCACCATTAGCAACATGTGCTTGAGAAGGTTAGGGACTCAACAAGCAAACCAATCATAGGTATCCAATATCCAAGCATACCGTCCAATATTACATCAAATATAAGCAAGCAAACTCTCACGGTAAATGACACGCACTAGCATATGTACTTTGCAAGAAAAGACGAACTAGTCTACGGGATCAACGTTTCACTGAACCGTATGCGATAAACTTATCGTATACTGAATACTCAAATCCTCGCGGTAGGACGACGATAATATAATACGGTCCTAGTCTTAACCTGGCAAGATTCTCGAAAAACACGTGTTCCGATTCGACATGAGATCAACGTTTCGCATCCAAGACTCGATTCTTCCGGCTCAACCACACGGAAGTGAGTACCCCAAATTTGGCTCAACCACACGAAAGAGGCGGACGAGCACAAGCATCATACTCCGGCTAAACCACACGGAGATGAGGTCAAGAATAAAAAACCAAGTACGCTACATGCAGTGTCACCACCTCGCAAGGATACAACATTTGACGGCTAGGATGATCAACGCTACGCATTCTCCTCCTAACAACGTCGTCATATCCTCACTAACAAATGCATAACCATTAAAATTGTACCCTTTTCGCTCTGACATCAAGTCTAACAAGTATATATGAGCAATCGGGAAATAAGAGTTCAAAACATCAAATGTACAAGACTCGATCCATTACTCAAGCATAAGTGACTTAAAAAGGGGAACATGCTAAAAACGTCAATAAACATGTGATGGAATCATGTGAGATATCGTATAGTCTCAACATGATTATTTAATAGTAATACAGCAGTTAATAACTCATGTTGAGACTCATAAACTCATCCGGTCAGGGGTGTAGGGTGTTGAGACTCATAAACTCATAAACTCATGTTGAGACTCATAAAAAGGGTTCTTGGGTTTTGTGCAATGACAAAAAACAATACTCAATCTCCTCATTTACGTACTAAAAAATCAAATAATAATAATAGTAATACAGCAGTTAATAACTCATAAACTACTAACGGTAATAATAACAATCAAAATAATACAATGTCAGAATACTCTTCCTTGGTTAGCAATGTGGAAATTGAAAAGATTCGAATGGAGGTTGCTGATAAATTGAAGGAGAAGGTTGCGCAAGGGGACAACATTGGAGAGCCGAGTACTCTTGTAGAGGAACAACCAGAACAACAATGGCAGGAAGTTGGCTCGAGGAAAACTAAGGGTGATCAGTTGCCTTCCAATGAGACAATTAAGGCGGTTAATCTTCTTAAAATAACACTTGAGGATGTTAAGGATGAAATTAACTATTGGAATAGTGCAGTTTATGGATATGTCATGGGGGCTAATCCTCCTAGAAGGTTTTTTTGAGAAGGAACCTCTCTGAATATGATATCACTAAGATTTTCTTCCTTCCTAATGGTTTATTTGTTGTTAGATTTGGTAAACTGGAACAACACGAACTGGTGTTAAGAAGGGGTGTAATGATGTTTGAAGGGAAGCCTGTTATTCTATGCCCATGGAATCAGAATGTGAAGATGGATAAGGTCTCGGTGAAAAAATTTCTTATCTGGATTAAATTAGTGGGACTAGATCTTAAATTCTGGGGGGATAACTGTCTTGCAAAACTAGCATCTTTAATTGGGATGTTCATCAGAATTGATTAGTTAACTTTATCACGATCTATGTTGGGCTATGCAAAGGTGTTAGTTGAAATGGAAATTGATCAAACATTTCCTCCTAAAGTGATGTTTGAGGATGAGATTGGACAAGAGGTTACTCTATCAATTGAGTATGACTGGGTGCCAATTACTTGCAAAACATGCCATGGTATTGGACACAATACATCAGTATGTAGGAAGGCTGACACCAGTACTAAACCTGCTACATCTGGAATGGGTCCACTTGCAGCACCTCCAGTGAAACAAGTGTGACAAAGGAAGATAGGACCTGGCCCAAGCCTTAACACAGGGGAGTTTCCCGTGCTAACCAGGAATGTAGGAATCACTGGGGATCGAAGGAGTGGTGTGGATGCTCCTAGGAAAGGCAATGCTGATTTAGTTACCCCTTCTAATACCCCTTTGAAAAGCAGTCAGGGTGCTGACTTTACTCCTGCTCGAATAATTACAAGGTTAACAAGGCATGAATCCAGACTGCCTGGGGGACAAGAGACTGCTTTTGCTCTGAAGTTTAATAGTGCAATGAGTCTGTCTGATGAAATGGTGGATAAAGGGGGAGGTGGCAATACCTCTGCCCCCCATGAATAGGCTTCGTATGTTGAATGGTAGGGGCCTGAACAGTGAAGACAAACAAAGATATATGAAATGGTTTTTGCATAATTCTGATATTGATATGTTTTTTCTCCTTGAGACAAGGGTTAAACTTGTGTCTCTAAATAAAGTTTTTAATAATGTGTGTACTGGATGAAATTATGTGATAAACCATAGTAGTCATGATGGTGGTTGGATTATGGTACTTTGGAATGCAAATAAAGTGTCTGCCAAGGTCCTAGCAATGTCTGCTCAGCATATCCACTTTGAGGTAATTGACTTGGTGGAAAATAGGAAATGCTTTACTACTTATGTGTATGGTGTCAACAAACCTGAGGAAAGAACACCTTTGTGGAATGCTCTTGCTGGGACTACTCTCAATGATCCATGGATAGTTATGGGTGATTTTAACAATGTTTTATATGCTAATGAAAAGTTAGGGCTGCCCGTCAAAGACTCTGAGATTTTTCCTTTCTAGCAGACTATAGAGATTTGTGAGCTACAAGATATAAAAACTCTTGGGGCTTTCTTTACCTAGAACAACAAACAACCAAGTGGGACTATGGTCTTTAGCAGAATGGATAGAGTACTGGTCAATGATAGTTGGTTGAGAATGAAACCTGATTATTATGCTCACTTTGGTCCTGAAGGTGACTTTGATCATTGCCCTAGTATTATTGAGGAAGGGGCCATTGTAATCAGAGGAAAAAACCTTTTAAGTTCTTCAATATGTGGAGTATGTGAGTTTCCTTAACTCAATAGTAGACATTTCTAATATCACAAAATGAATAGTTTACTCTTAAACTAATAGGAACTTATGCATGCATAACTAAAATAAAGATAAGAGGAAACTTTTCCTTAAATTGATCTTATATGATATGGGCACAAGGTTTGGACACCTTCCAAACCTTGTTCTTGAGCTTATAAGTTGAGGATGAACTCCTAGTTTCTTAGTAGAAACACTCCTCTTGATTGCACCCAAGACAATCCCTTAACACCAATAATAATTTTACTAGAAATATTATTAGTAACCTTAAAATGAAAATCTAATCCTAATAATATTACTACAATAGTAATATATATTGAAGATCTTAGACTTTAGAACAAAGCATTCATAAACTCTTTTATGAGAGATTTTAGTGAGATAAGGAGAGATAAGGCAAGAATGATTTTAATTAGGAAAAATGAGAATTTATTCTCATGGGGTTTGGGGTGGGTGTTGGCTAGCACATGCATGCCTTGGGGAGTCCCAAGCATGCTCCACTTTTGCTCTTATCAAAACTTAGCATAGGTCTAGGTAGTATTAGATGTCATGATTGTGTTTTACAATTAAAACCAACAACCAATTAACACCCTAAAACTACCCACCATGACGGGCCCCCCGACCATAAAATGGAGTCCATTTTATCTTTGTAATTTTGTCATTTGTAATGTGGTATGTCATGTACCATGTCACATGTCATTAGTATAGATAAATGTATATTTAACAATTAAATATCATTTCACATTATGTAACAAAATAAATAGTAATTCACAATTACATATATAAAATGGAAAACATTAAGTCCAGTTGATATAATCTACAACCCTTTGTAATTATAATCAACTAATTATTCTTATCTCAAATTGTTTCATAAACAATAATCAATTTTAGTAATATAACATTTTAATTACAAAACTGCGTCTTATTTAATCTTATTACAATAAGACATAAAATTTTTCACTCACAAATAAAATTTGTTCAATTTAAGGATTTAATTAATCTGTATCGATATAGAATTAATTAAGTTTACAATTAAGGGAATGGTCCTATAGGTGTGACCTTAAGGAATCAACTGATCACCACCGTCATACGACAGTAACGTCAAACTCTAGCAAGCCAATCGTTACCGATTAATGTTGACCAGTTGATTATAATATCTATCATCCCTTTGTATTCTTATTATTGAGATTTAATTATTTAATCGCACTATTGTTGAGGACACTTACTCCAACAATCTCCCACTTGTCCGAGACAAGTGTGCGTCACCAATTCTCTTGTCCTATTACAATCTCCCACTCAATGCAAGGTGTCTTGCAGGTCGTACTTGCATATGATCATATCAAGAGTGGTTTCCTCGATCTGGAGAGTAACTGTATGACCGGAATTATCTACCATTGATACCTTCCAAGCGTGGCCATGCATTTTCATCTTACTCCTCCTTGAGTGGCCTTGAGATTTTAAAACAACCCTGACAAGGGGTGGACAAATCCAATTGCATTATTCCCTTCGAATAGCCACAACTCATCATGACCCAAAAGATGCCCATTTAACCC
>JAIUZE010014224.1:0-24067 GCA_022085475.1 Heliosperma pusillum | reverse complement strand
GAAATTCCCTTGATTTTTCATCGATACAAGTTTCTTCATTTCATTCTACTCCAGTTTGCTACGAAAAATGGAAGAACAAATGGAAATCTGTAAGTTTTTAATTCTATGTGTAATTTTGTGAGATTAATTTTGAGCCTTTTAGCCTTTTTTTGGTGCTTTAAATAGTTTATTGGTATCTTTGTACTTTAAATTTAATCAAAAGGTGAAAAAGTTGGGATCTTTATGTTAAATGAAGGATTTGGCTAACTGGGTATTGATTATTGGAGGTGGTAATGTACAATTATTAGGTAATTTGTATTGCATTAGATTAATTTCAATTGTTGTGGATGCTGTAATCAACTGTTGGGTTGCTTAGCTTTTTAATTTAGTTGAGAGAAGGAATAAAAGTATTGATTCTTATGTATATAATATGAGTTATCAGGGATTGTGATATCATCCATTAGTGGTTACTCCCTGGTTTCGCTCCGATTCTTTGGAATTGCTCCATATACTTTTGTATCGAATATTTAGGAATGTAAAATGGGGGTGAGTGGGCGGTGTTCGCCATTGTAACATTGAATTTTAGACATGCAAAACATGCTTAAAATAAAAATGGAACAATTCCTCAAAAGCCGAAAATTGATATGGGGCAAATCGAGTAATTCCTAAGAATTAGAGGGAGTATCATGGAATTTGAATTTCATGTGATTGCGAGATAGATTTAGTTTAAGAAAAGAGTGGAGTTTAACTGTGTTGGTTTTATTTCTAGTTTTGAGGATGTCGTAAGAAATCTTCTTTTGTAGGATGCAACTGTTTTTGGTTCCATAGTTCATGAAAAGATTGTGTCTACATTTTAACTTACTAGTATAAGTGAGGCAATTAGACATTCATTCTTTGCCAGAAGTTGTGTGTTTAAACATCAAATTTCGATAGTGGTTGTGGATGACCATTCGATTAAGAGTTGTATTAGGCTAGCTGGTGTCTCCTGTGAAATTTGAACATTGGGATAGCGTGTACCTATTTTTATTCAACTGCTTTGCTTGGTAGAAGTTGGTGTTTGGTCCTCTTGTTGAGAGCTATCTTTGATACTGTGGAAGATGGCTTTCCTTGTTTCTCTTTGCTTGTGAGGTCTCTTGTGTTCGTCACGTGTAACACATGAGCTTTCTACTGAAGATCTAACAGCCTCTTTAGTGCTGAAACATGATCGGAAATGGTATGTTATTTGTACAATGGAATTTCATGAGAAGAAATATGGTATTGGAGATGGCGGAGTGGTGGCCCTGGTGGGAAAAGATTAATATTGATGACGGGACTTGACTTAATTTTAGTATTCTGTGATTCTTTGTAACATTTATCTTTTCATTTAAATCTCTTATTTCTGACCTCTTCTAAGAATTTGAAGTACATTTCCCGCTTGTCTAGTGCTTTATTTTTGCAAAGTTTTGGCTATAACCAGTTGGCAACTGTGCGTTATAATTTATCTTCTATTTTCTCCAATAGCTTATATAAAAGCCAATTCTATAAGAGCCAAAGATACACTACTATTTGGTTTTTGAATATGATGAAATAAAGAAAAGTGACTCACTTAGGGGTCACTCTTGTGTAGTAGTCAGTCGACTCAAATCGCGACACAGCTTTTGTTAATGGTCATCCAAAAACAGCTATTGTGTGTTTTAAATACAAGGGTAAGGCTCAGTACATTTAGTCCCCTTGCCTCGACATAGGCTGGAACCTTCAAGGCACTTGGGTAAAGTTGTTGTTACTGATACTTGTTTAAGCTCCCTTGTTCGTGTGCAATATATGAGTACGTAATTTCTTATAATTTGAAATTTTGTTTGCTGTTTTCTCTCTTCCGAAGCAGTTTTGGAGCTTCATCTAATGTCCCCGTGTTTTTATGCTAAATGTTTGATAAAAGTAATTGAACTATTCATGGTGCACATCTTGTCTTTTGTATGTTTTCTTTTATCATACACTCTTCTTTGCGTTATTACTTGTGCAGTTTTGGTCTCTATTATAAGATATTGGAAAAAAAAAAACAAGTTTTGACTAGTGTGTTTTTGTTCTCCTCATGCCAGGATTTTAAAGGAGCTCAGGAGCCCTCAAATGTATGCAATTCACATTTGGTTTCATTTGATTCGTGTTGATTGCTAATGTGCACATGTTTTACTTTTATCCAGAATAATACCAGATATTCAACACGTCAAAAGCGTGCTGATACAAAGAGAGCTCTTAAAAGTCTCCTCTCTCATTATGGGGATCAGGGGACCACTTTTCAGGTACTGCTCTTCAGGTTGTTAATTGTTGCTCCTCCAAGGATTTATTTTGAACAGTAAGATCAAGACAGTTGCTATTTATGTATCTTCCCTGTTTAAACAATGTGATGTACCAATGCACTTCCTAACATCTCTGCTAGTTGCGAGTTTAAGCAGGTTTGTTATGTATATATTCCTCATATTAGTGAAGTTTTTCTTTTTTTCCCATGATGCTTTTAGGATTTGATGCATATGATTGGCAAATTCAGCTTTGTATTTCTTGCCTCAACTTATTCTGCTACGAAATGGAAAATTCATTGTGATTTACTTCACTTGTTTTTATTTCAGCCTTGCAACTATTTACTATTAGAGTGTTGATACATTTTACATATCATTTCTCATTATTGGTCATTCAAAGATGCCCTCTTTTATTTTAACATAGGGTTAATGTTGCTTATATCCAATTCCCCTTACCTCGCCATAGTTGGAAGCCATTGAGGCACTAAATCGGGTCATTCTCTTTCAGAATGACGAACCTTGGAAGATACGTGGTACAAAAAGCTTTGACACAGAGCCTACCAAAAAAAGGCGGCCAAAATCAGAGTCAATGCGCGCTGAAAAGATTCATAACCACAGGATGAGGCGTAAGATATACTGCTTCAGTTTCTTCATTTCCTCTTTTGTGCCTAGAAACGATCTGACAAGTGCAATTGTATTTAGAGCATGTTTGGCCTTATCTTTATAAAATAATTTCTGTTTTTCAAAAGTAATTATTTTGAGTCTCCCATTACCAATCGGGTGCATCAGGGTTATGCTCTTAGTCCTTTTCTCTTTGCTATAGTTATGGATGAGTTGACGAGGGCTATTCAGGACAATATCCCTTGGCGTTTGATGTTTGCTGATGATATTGTGGTGATTGATGAGACGAAGGAGGGGGTTGAAAAGAGGTTGGAGCTATGGAGGCATACTTTGGAGACTCGTGGGTTTAGGTTGAGTAGGAGTAAGACAGAGTATGTGCGGTGTAAGTTTAGTAATGTGAGATCAAGAGAGGTGGAGAGCATTACTTTTAACGGAGAAGTCGTTCAGGGATCAGATTTCTTTAGAGATTTAGGATTTGTTATTCAGAAAGATGTTGAGGTAGATGGAGATGTGGCTCACGGAATTAAAGTAGGATGGTTGAAATGGAAAAGTGCCACGGGATTTTCATGCGATAACGGTATGCTGCATTGAGTAAAGGGTAAATTTTACCGCACAACGATTAGGCCTATACGGTTCTTCAAAAGATTAATCTGGCGGAGATGCGTATGTTGAGGTGGACGTGTGACCATACAAGGAAAGATCGTTTAAGAAATGAAGTGATTAGAGAGAAAGTGCAAGTGGCCCCAATAGAGGACAAGATGATGGAGAATCGTCTAAGATGGTTTGGCCATTTGAGAAGGAGGCCTATGGATGCACTCGTTAGGAGACTCGAAACTTGGAGGGTAGAGGGAGGCCTAAGAAAACTTGGTTGAAAGTGATCGAACATGATATGAGATTTTTAGGGATCGAATAATGTATGGTGGCGGTGATAGAGTGAGCAAATGGAGGGAAATGATACATGTGGATCTTTAGTATATGTTCTTATTTGAATTATTTATCTTTTTTTATTATAATTCTTTAAAATTATTTGTTTACTTTTATGTTTTATAAAAACATTTACCCAAAAGCTTCTTATATGATCATACTTTATTTACTTTTGAAATTTGTCGAGACACTAGTTTTACTTCTATTTTTAAAAACTACTTTAATTAGTTTGTATTTTTGATTTAAATTCTAAGTTTTAATAAAAGAAAATTGAGTTATCACTTTTGTTTTTCTTATTTTTCTTCGTATTATGAGGTGTGTGATCGCTCGGGACTGATCTAAAGAATGCTTTATGTCAGCCAGTCTCTGATGTTGTTTCAAAAGTAATTATCAAAAGACTGTTTGTTGCTAAACTCCCGATCCGAATCGTATGATCTTACGATTCTACGATCCAAAAAGTGGTGATTGATCCCGATCCTAGGTAGGATCTTATGATTCAACTTGTCTCAAATTTTTTAAAAGTAGAATCTTAACCCGATCCTACAATCCTACGTTTTTACGACCCGATCCTACATTATTAATATTATATTTTTTCGGTTAGTAAAATTTTATAAATAACTTTAAGATAGAAAATTACTATGTACCGTAACAATTTGTGGGCACATGACAAGATAATAATATTTTGAGATTTCAGCATAAGATTTTAACATATTTCGATAACATAATCGCGTATCTTAGTTGATTTGTGGGATCTTACAATTCTACGATTCGATCACTATATATTTATAAAGTGGTTACTTTATAAATATATTTCGATAACAGATTTTAACATATTTAATGAAAAAAGTCTAATTGTTTTATGTCAAAAAAATGGCCATTATTTATTTTTATAAAGTAACTATTTTTTATTAGTGGTCACTTTTTAACATAAAATGACCACTATATATTTATAAAGTGGTTACTTTTTGCCTCTCGCACACTACGATTGTCGCACACAATAACTATTGTTCTTAGTACTGTATAATTTACTGCAAGTCCACTTTAATGCATACAATGATGTGACCTTTTTTTTTTTTTAATGTTTTCTTAAAAGAAAATGATAATAATTGTGATCTTTTTTAGTTAGTACACATTTTTATAATACTAGACTACTAATATGTACTCCCTCCGTCCCAATTATTTGTTTGCCTTTTTTTATATTCTTTGTGGGGGTATTTTAACTAAAGACTCGACAAACTCATAAATCATAACCAAAGACTCGTCTAAACACAAGAGAAACCAATTAGAAGACCCAAAGGAGAACAAATACAACACCACCTCCTTCAGGCTCTACATGGCTCTACATACCAGCTGAAGATGTACAAGTATATTGACGTCAATATGGTATTAAATACGACTGCCAGCCTTCTTAGCCAATGTCCTTGTTGTATTTCATATATTGACGTCAATATGGTATTAAATATCGGTTGCAACAGCGCATAACGACTTATTTATGGGTATCATGACCTCATATTGAGTCACTATCGGCTGCATTTATGTAGAACGACCAAGATTAAACGGTGACTCCTAATTCGAAGATCAATTATCACACTGAGCTTTTATACCGTGACTCATGGTTCTTATCTGCAACTTTTTGTGTCGTACCCAATCCTTGTTTTGTCACGATACATATGTGAATAATTTTGTGGAAAGAAAGTTTATTTTGATAACTTTGATGCTGCATAGGCAAGTTCCGGAAAAAGTCTCATGCTGAAGATGATGATTATCCTGAAACTATCTTTGAAGCAACTTTGGGAGGTACATTTTATACATGGTCTTTTGACTCCTGGAATGGATCTTCTCGACGTTCAAGTCCTCGATTTGACTGGAGAGACGCTTTTCGTGGTACCAATGCTAGTAACGAAGAATGGGATACATTTAGTGAACCTGATTATAAAGAGAAAGCATGCAATGTAGGATTACCCAAGGATAGAGCAGTGCTTGGTCTATCACCAAAGGGTCCTCTTTTGATGAAAGATGTGAAAAATGCGTAAGACCTTTTCCTGCTTGGTATGACGATGCAAGAAACTTCGAGTCACGAATGATTAAACCTACCCGCAACTTTAATGAATTTTGCGAATCTTCTTTTCGTGCAGTTTTCACTTGTCAGCGTTAAAATGGCATCCTGATAAGCATCAAGGACCTACACAGGTTAGCATTCAAATGTCAAATAGGCTTTGAACCAACCTCTCAATTATGTTGTCCTCATTAGATAATAATTGCCACCCGGTGTCAACTTTGACCAACATGTTCTCACTACCTACAACTACGAAAACGGTCTTATGAAAATAGTAGTTTTGGTAAGTCGAACATGATGAATTTTACATTTTGACTGTACAAATATGTAGATATTGGTCTAGTTTGATATCTTTTGACAACGAAAGTCAAATGAGGACAATACAAATGGGATGAAGGTAATATTGTACTATTTAGTATATCTTCTTTTTAAACTTCAGCGAATTTAACTTTAGTGCTAGTTTGGAAAAAAGTTGTAACTGGTCTAGAGTTCGAGCTTGGCCCCCTAATTTTTTACAAAAGATGTGTGCGTCAAATTCATCTCTTTGTTCTTTGCTGTCAAATAGTAGCCATTTGATGTGGTTCTCGATGCTATTTTAGTTATGGGTCATCCTAACCCTGTCCTTTCTGGAACATTAAGTTGGTGGGAAATGTCCTTGTTGGTTTCTAGAATATCACTGTGATCTCAAATTTACAATGCATCTCCTCTGTGATTCTTGACTTGTACATTAAAGTCGAAGTCTTGAGACATAGGTTTCTGACCTCCGAAAGGTGACTATGGTGAGTGCAGGCAGCAGCTGAAGAAAAGTTCAAACTATGCGTCGATGCCTACAAGTCTTTGTGCAGTGCATTGTCCGGAACCTGACTTCATTATTCAGTAAAGTAGTCGAAGACATTTGACCTGGAAAATTGTTAGGTACACTTTATATAGCATGTTATTGAGCTATCTTACACCCTAGCTAATATGAAACTCAGAATTGTAGAATTTGAGGCGCATAGTTGTCCTGAAACCGAACATGTCTTAGTGTATAGTGGTTAAGATGGAGGTATAGTGGACATTATATCCCATGTTGGAATCCCCCTCCTCCATTTACTGTAATGCCCTTGTGACTCATTTAACACCAAAGAAAAAAAATTCCACAATAAGTAAGCTGTATTCAAAGAAAAGAAAGGACTTATATTATGAGCTAGGGTTTACGACAATACCTAAGATTTTTCTCAAGGTACATGTATCTTAAATAATTTTGAGTTCTTTCAATGTATTGTATCTGGGAAGCTGGACAAGAACATGAAAGAGGATCCGGTTGCAAGATTGAAGCTATATATCCACAAGGGCCACATCGTAAGCACTACACATCAACATTGGCAAGGTCAGGTTGCATTATTTTTTCTATTTAAAAGAATAAAATGATGGATGCTTCATCTAGGAGTTTTGATATGTGCTTCAAACATCCGTACTTTTTTATTGAACTGCTCCTCTGTAACCTAGTTCGGGACATTTAAACACCTCCTAAGAAATGTGAAGAGATTTGGACTCCACCCCCAGCCCTTTTTATCGTTACTCATGCTAACATAATCTGGGTTATTGAGAAGTATCAAATAACGCATGCTCTGTAGCCGAAAGACTAAATATTAGTATATTATTCTGGATTTTGATAAAACAAAACAAAATGATTAAAATTTCGGAAAATTCACGTGGTACTCCTAAACTTTGCCATTTTGCACATGTTATCATGTACTCCCTCCGTCCTGGTCATTTGTTTACCTTTGCTTTTGGCACAATTATTAAGGAAATGGTAGGGGACCATTTGTGATGGTCCTTAGTGGATGACAAGTGGACAATAGTCCCATTGGGACATCAAATTACTCATAGAAAACATTCTCAATATAGAAAGGTAAACAAATGAATGAGACACCCTAAAATGGAAATGGTAAACAAATGACCGGGACGGAGGGAGTATTTTAAGTTTGTGCACATGTCAGCCTTCACGTTTTATTTTTATGCACAACATGTCCTTTTTGTCGCTTTAAAAACTTCAATTGAGCATAACCCTTGCACCGGAATTCAGATTTGCCCAAATTTTTGTCCTAAAAACATTTTCTTGTCATAATCTACGATTTGTGAAAAAACAATTGTCGAGTAACATTTTCTAACATTTTTTTCTAACGAAACCTAAAATCGTCCGTTAATTCGGTCTTAAATTTCCGAATGACTGTTTTTTGTTTGATCAAATTATAGATATCGTAGAGTTAAAATCAATTTAAAATTTTGTTTTGACAAATTCTGATTTCTGGTTTACGATTTACGCTCATTTGAAGATCTTAAGAACGATAAAAAGAGCATGTCATACTTAAAAATCAAACCTCAAGGTTACTATGTGCACAAAATTAAAAAAATGTATATCACGTGCAAAATGACAAAGTTTAGGTGTACCACGTGAATTTTCCGTTAAAATTTTGAAGGTGAATCTTTTTAGTGTGATTTGTGAAGTATGAGAATTAGTCATTTAATGCAATTCTCAACTTAGGCGAGTGAGTCCTCCGGAGAAAGTCTCCATGTTAATGTGAACGCAAGATAAATCCAACCCCTCTTAATCTCCTAATATGTGAAATCCCTGAGGCATTAGGGTGTTGTCGTGGTTGCTGTATACACTATAGACGTTTAGAATCACTCGTGTGAAGTGTTGGGAGGCCATATTTACTATTTAGGGTCGTAATAGTATCTATCATTTCGATTTTCGAAGCTATGATTGCAATAATAAGTAATTGTATGAATTGTACAAAATCGTACTCGTAGTCAAGAGTTGCAGGTTGGGACGACAATGGTTTGCGTCAAGGTGAAATTCCATGGGAGCAAGATCCAGATAAATGTGACACATGCTGAACCCATGTGTGACTTGAATGGGTTCAATATGTGTCTCACAAAACCCCTTTGAAACTGTTAAACTTGATGAATGTTTTGTAGCTGGCATTCTTTGTCTAAACGCAAGTAAAATCCAACTTGTTGCACAGAGTTGGTGAAGCTAATTGATCATTTGTGAGCATGTTCGGTAACGCCAAGTTCCAAAACTAATATCACCATCAACCAGCCTAATATAATTTCGTCTCAATGTAAGAACGAGGAATGAATATAACATGTTCCAGACTCAAAGGGTTCCACAACCTTGTTCGTTGCTTCAAACACCTCCGTAAATGGAAATTATAAAACGAAATTTTAGCTCGTTAGATTGTTGTACTAGGTATTGACGGGTCGAATCTAAATATCTTTTCTATGTTTAGAATATTAGGGTATCAAGACTACGTTACGATCACTGTCGATGTGTTTATTTCAACATTTTATATGGGTTATTTGGGTCATTTTAAGTGACTTGAATTGGATGAGTACTACGAAATCTATTTATAGCGGTTGACATTAGCCTCCGTAGTTTTTTCAGTAGGTCTTGCTTGCGACGGATCGGATCTTGCGACGGGTATTTTGTGAGAGGAAATGGGTAGAGGGGACAAGGTGGGCACCCCCCATGTGCTCTCCACTCACCCTTGATGGATATTTTGTGAGATAATATGGTATCCGTCTTAAGCTTGTGACGGATAGTGTCCGTCACAAATGAGAATTTGTGTAGTTTTTTAGCCTTTTAGTCTATGTGTATTAAGCCACGAAATGTACCAGAATATTTTACTCCCTCCATTCCAGACTTTCGAACCATACAAATCCACAAACAAGAAGACTAGTAGCAATAAGTGTTTCCCTAGTTTTACCCTAGTCATAGCCAGAAAGGTAAATAGTGAAAAAGATTTACCAAGGCAGCTTTAAATAATCGAGCTCAAGATTTGTCAGTTGATCTTGTGTTGACAGTGCTGGCACAAGACATAACTCCACTTCATTTTATTACTTTTGTTGTAATTAAAAAGGAGTACAGTTAACACAGTGCAGTGGTCAAATAGTCAGAGAAGATGCCATACGATGCAATTCCATCTTGCTAAACATTTATTACAAATTCTCCGTTTTTAGAACCCAATTCATTATTTCAAGTCGACAATATTAGTCTTAATCTTAAAATAAACCGCAAGTCTTCATTGAAGACGGATATATCCGTCTTTAATGAAAAATTTACAAAGATCTTCCACTTTTCTTATTTGTCTATCATTTGTGGTTACGATAACTTGTGACCTCACATTCTCTCTTTTACTTTCATTTCATCCACATATTACGATACCACTAAATATTTCTTCAAACCAATTGTGTAAGATCTTAAGGAATAGGAGGGAGTATAAATTAATTGCGGAAAATGAAACAAAAGTAGAGAATATGAAAAGATTTACGGAAATTTCACGTGATACCTCTAAACTTTGTCATTTTGCACGTGGTATACAGTTGTTTAAATTTATGCACATAGTAACCTTTAGATTTGATTTTCAAGTATGACATGCTCTTTTTATCGTTTTTTAAATCATCAAATGAGCATAAATCGAGTACCACATTCTCCTCTTTTAGAAATACCACTGCAGTAAAAGGTTGACAAACCTCGTGTTTTAAATCAGAATTTGCCAAATAAAAAATTAAAATTGATTAAATCTTAGAGAATTATAATTTGATCAAACAAAATACGGTTATTGGGAAATTTAAGATCGAAGTTATGGACGATTTTAGGTTTTCGTGAGAAAAACACCTTAAAATATATCAGTCGGCAATATTTTTTCTCAAACCGTAGATTACGACAAAAAAAAAATTTAGGACAAAAAATCGGTCAAATCCGAATTCTTGTGCAAGGGTTATGCTCAATTTAAGTTTTTTAAAGCGACAAAAAAGACATATTGTGCATAAAAATAAAACGTGAAGGGTGACATGTAAACAAACTTAAAATACTAGGTACCATGTGAAAAGTGGCAAAATTTAGGGGTACCACGTGAATTTTCCGAAAGATTTATCTTATACTTACAAGGAATATATTTAACCCGCCATTTCTTTAAGAGAGATATCGCCAATTTAGGGGTGGTATAACGGGTCAATCGGGCCGGATTCAGGTCAGGTCAGTTTGGGTCGGGTCTTCGTGTCCGACATATATTTTGGATTGGGTCGGGCCGGGTCATCTTGGGTTTCAGATCGATTTCAGGTGACCGTTGTCAGGTCACTTCGGGCCGGGTTACTTTCGGGTATGACCCTTTTGGGTCGAGTCGTTTAAGGATTAATGACTAAAGTACTTTTGGGACATTTTGGGCCATTTTAAGTTACTTTACGTCATTTTGAATTGGGTTAGTTATGGGCCGGGTCTTTGAAGTTGGGTTATCTCGGGTCTGGTCAACATTGGGTCAACTAAGGTTCAGGTCGGGTCTGGGTTGGGCCGGGTCAATACGGTTTTTGGATCAAACAAGTTCGGGTCACTTTCGCGTTTTGGGTCAGCCTTTTCGACTGACCTGACCCATTTTGCGAGGTTTTATCGCCATTGCCATCGCCATCTTAAGAGTTAAGAGTGACTTTCAAAGGCAAGAAAACATATATTGATTGCAAAATTGACAAGAGCTATTTATGTTGTTACTCAGGCTTTACACACATGCTCTTCTCGTCAAACCTCTTTCATTTACTTGTTCTTGTTTGTACTTCCTTCCTAACTTCAAGTATCAAGTACCCCATCTTTAATACTTACAGACCAGCGAGTAAATTCGAAATACATGTCAGTTTCAGTTAATTCTCTATTTTAATTTTAATTTATTAATGTCCAAATGAAGTATTTACGGTCACTGATTTTGGGAAGAAAAATTACAAGAATCTTACTAATCCAAGGTGTGGGAGAGGTTGTGATAGGTCTTTTAAAAAAGACGGTCACTACTCACAAGCAAAACTTAATGCTACGTATATGTCTACACAAATTTCGGTCTCAAATGTGTATATATGTCTTCACAATTTCGGTCTCAAATGTGGTGCAATACCAGTACAATATACAAGGATGAGCAACTACAAATCTACAATCATAAGCATATGTCAAAAATTTATATAACAATTGAACTCATTACTTAAATAACAAAATTTACAAAATTAAGTCCTAATAAATTGCAAAGAGTTGAAGTAACCCAAAGTCAAAAACAAAGGATAACAACAGAAGAAGAAACCATAACAGCATAAATAAAAATCAAAAACCCAAAATAAAGAGCCCAATTTCTCTTAAACTTAGCAAAATAACTCTCATGTGGTTCTTGATAATTAATCTCATAATCTTCTCCATTAACATAAACCACCTCATTATTATTATTACCATTACCATTACCATCATCAGCATTTGCGTCGACATAAAAGCGTCCCAATTTAAGTTGACGGAGTTTATCCGTCGCAAGGCCAAGCGTCAGTTTATGACAACGCCGTTGATATTTAAGCCCATTAATACACCTAAGTGTTTGCGCCACGGACACGTAGAAGATCAAGTGTGATAGTGAGAGGATGGCGATTGGAGCCCAACAATGGCGGCATTGTAGACGTGGGCTTAGTGTTTGGGCCGCGAAAATTACGGCGAGAAATATGAAAAAGTGGTTGAAGAGTTTCCAAAGTTGTTTTTTTTGGAGGTCAACTGATCGTTTTTTTTCGAGGGTTTTTTCGAAGTGGAGTTGGATGATTGTGTTTAGGGTTTGGAGTGCGGTTTCTTTTGGGATTATTGTGGGTTGGGATTGAGCTTCGTAGTCCGCCATTAATGGAGGAGGAGGAGAGAGAATTTGTTAAGGGTTGCTAGAGAGAGAAAGAGTAGAGAGTAAAGTGGCATGTGAGTGAGTGAGTGAGTGTAGTGTGAAAATGTTGAATATTGATTGTTTGGTGTTTTCAAAGATTGGGATGATGGAATCCAACGGCTATAAAGTTGGAAACACCGCTTTGTGGGTTCCATCCTCTTGTCTTCTCCCAATCTTCCGTCATAAATCAAAATGTCATCCTGTTTTTTGTGTTTTTGTTTTCACAAATTGACGGACATTAACGATCTTAGATTAAGACTGGTTAAATATGTACTCCCACCGTCTCGATCATTTGTTTACCTTTGTTTTGGCACAAAGTTTAAGGAGTAGGGAAGCGACCATTTGTGAGTAAGAGCATTGAATGACAAGTGGACAATAGTCCAATTGGGAGATCAAAATACACATAGAAAATCTCCCTTATATAGAAAAGTAAACAAATGAATGAGACACCCTAAATTTGAAATGGTAAACAAATGACCGGGACGAATGAAATACTAAATAACTAGAAAATACCAAATACTAGATTTTATATCCATGCGATGCACGAGTTTACATCAATGTGATTTTCATAAATTTTCTATAACAATTAACTTATAAGACTATAATAAAATCTAAGTTTTAAGAAAATAATATTGTTATATTGAGTTAACTTCTATTTTAACCATATTTTACCAACCTTGTCATGACTCAAATTATATTTGACCTATATCAGGATCCGAAAAATATTAACTTGACTCTCCCGTTCAAATTATTTATTATGTTTGCATATGTTTTGACTGATACATAAAAAAAAATGATCCAAGTTACATAAGAATTAAGCTATCTAAGAGACTAAGACAATGCTTAAGAGTGTCATACGTTCCAAATATGTCTCCTATTTATAATCATAGGATCACCCCACCTTATGCTAATTGTCTGATGCATGTGGAACAATTCTACTATTTGTAGGTGGTATATTCACAAAACCTACATTATTTTTCAATGCGGGATAAATAATATACTAAGAATTACGTCAAGTATGTGCAAATAATATGAAATTCTGTAGTGTATTGATAGCATTTTTTTTTTTACCACGAATCTAATTATATTATTTTCATAATTAATACAAACTTTTAAGCTCTCTCTAAACAATATTTGAGAAACTTAAACGATTTTGGGTTGATATCTAAGTTTCAATGACGACTCCTATTTATAATCACATTATCACTCATCTTATGATATTTTTCCGATGTGGAACAAATCTTCTATTTATTCATAGTATATTCACCACACTTACATTATTTTTCAATGTGGGACAAATAACATATTAAGTAGTATACCATTAAAATAATTATTTATAACACTTTCCGAAATTAATTTGATGATGTAAATTCCATTAGTTAAGGTGGAGATCATAATATAAACTTTTAAGAACTTTGTAAGACAATACTTAAGAGATTCAAAATATTTTGGGCTGATATCTACGTTCGAAGGATATCTACCACTTGAATAACAATGTAGAATAATTACCGATTACAAGATTTAAAAATTAGAAGATCTTCCGAAACTTGGAGCAATGCGATAACTAATAATGATAATAATGCTAGGTTTTTCTAGGAGTTACTGAATAATTAAAAGCGTAAGAAATAAAAAGGTACGAGTTTTTTATTTATATTACACAATAATCCGATATTAACGAATTTTAGGAAAACTCGTATTCCTGGGGATACTCGATCGAGTTTTAGGCTGCGACTCAATTGAGTGTTCCCGTTGCACCTTTGCTTCTTCTTAGCACGACTCGATCGAGTTTTCTGGATACTCGATCGAGTGTCTTTGTGTTGCTCCTCTTCTCGCTTCGTTCCTTCTTCTTTCAACTCGATCTCCGTGCCTATCGACTTCGCGGTGTTCATTATCATCTAACTGTTCCGCAAATGCATCTCTGCATCAAAACACCAAAAAGGCGGCAGTATCGACATTCTAACAAATATGACATTTAATTGTTCATTTATGCACTAAAAACCGTCACCAAAGTGACTTAGGGGAGACAAAAACATGTATATAAATATGAATCATCAACACCTACATTATTTTTCAATGTGGGATAAATAACATACTAAGGAATACATCATCAAAATTATTATTTATGATACTTTTCTAAATTAATTTTTAATACAAACTTGTAAGAGCTCTCTAAGACAATACTTAAGACACTCAAATTTTTTGAGCGGATACTTAAGTACGAGGATGACTCATATTTATAATTATAGTATCACCCTACATTGTGTAATTTTTCGATGTGAGACAATTCTTCTTTTTATACGTAGTATGTTCACCACGCCTACATTATTTTTCAATGTGGGACAAAAAAATACTAAGTAGTACACCATCAAAATTATTATTTATGATACTTTGCTAAATTGTTATTTATGATGTTGTAAATTTATGTATATTTCTCGGAGATAATAATACAAACTTGTAAGAGCTCTCTAAAATAATACTTAAGAGACTCAAATTCTGTGGATGGATACTTAAGTCAAGGATGACTCCTATTTTAATCATAGAATCACCCTACCTTATTATGATAATTTTTCGATGTGGACAATTCTTCTATTTATACATAGTATATTCAACACACGTACATTATTTTTCAACGTGAGACCATTGTTATTTATGCTGATGTAAATTTATGTATATTTCTCGGAGATAATAATACAAATTTTTAAGAACTTTATAAGATAATACTTAAGAACAATGTTGTTAAAATCGCGATCCGGATCGTAGGTTCATACAATCCTACGATCCCAAAATAGGTAAACGATCCAAATCATTCGTAGGATCGGCATAGAGTAGAATCGTCGTGGAATCATTCAGAATCGTGTGAATCGTGTAGAATCGTAGAATCGTTCAGAATCGCCGTATAATCGTACGATTCTTTGTTTTGCCTTTAATAATAAAGGCCTTTTCATTTAATTGGCCAGTGGGCCACATATCCTTACAACTTTTTACGGCCGATAACATTCTTAAATCCCTTTCTTTCAATGACCCATAAGACAAATGAAGTAAAAAAGCCGTAAAAATAAGCCAACAACTACATAAACAAGTAAACTCAACTTCCTAATTCCTTTTCTTTTGTCGAAAACCCATGAACCCTAAGTCCCAATTTAACATTCATCAATCTACTATATCATTACTCATCATCCATGAACCCTAAATAACCTTTGATGACTAGTGTTGATATTAGTATGTTATCCGAGATCCAATTGTCCATGTCACTATTTGTTCAACATTTTGCTCCTTAGAAGCTGTAAACTAGTAATTGTGACATTAACTGTTGAATTTTTACTTCTTTTGTTTAAAAACACTATCGTGGATTTTATAATTATATAATTAGTACTTTATTTATGTTATTTTATACTTAATTTACATATTAGTGAGATCCCTTCCATCAATCATACATAAACTAGCGAGAATCGTAGGATCGTACGATCCCACGATCCAATCTCACAGGACTCTAACGATTCAAAGTAAAATCCCGATCCTGACAACATTGCTTAAGAGAATCAAAATATTTTGGGTGGATACATAAGTTCCAATGATGACTCATATTTATAATCACATGATCATTCCACTTTATGATAATTTTGCGATTTGGGACAATTCTACAATTTATACATAGTATATTCACCACACCTACATTATTTTTGTATAGTCGAAATCACATTTTAGTTTGAAGTTAAACAAATAATGGTTGAAGTTACACTCGTATTGACTGAAGTTACACTCTAAAATCACATAAATTTGTCTTAAAGTTACATCAATTCAAATTTATATAGTCGAAATCATATTTTAGTTTGAAGTTACACAAATAAGGGCTGAAGTTACCCTCGTAATGACTGAAGTTATACTTTTAAAAATGCTAAAATCACATAAACTTGTCTTAAAGTTACATAAATTCAAATTTATATAGTCGAAATCACATTTTAGTTTGAAGTTCCAAAAATTATGGTTGAAGTTAGACTCGTAATAACTGAAGTTACACTCATAAAAAACTGAAGTTACAAAAACTTGTATCGAAATCATTTTCTAGTATAAAGGGACACTAACAAGGTGATGTGTAGGTAGAATTCACTCATTTTGGTTCCAATCTTGTCCCTTCATTTTCTTCTCATCTTGTCCATCCATTCTTGTTCTAATCTCATCCCTCCATCTATTTCTAATCTTGTCCATACATCTCCTCCATCTAAAGGCCAAGATGAGGACTCATGGACTCAAAAAAAATGATGGAGTCATAAGAACCTATCTTTTTCTGAGTCTTTCCTTAACTTTGAGTCCTTGAGTCCTCATCCAAGCCCTTGAATTAGGAGGATGAAGGGTTAGGATTAAAACAAAATGGAAGGCTAGGATTGTGAGACACACACAATCAAATTCCTTCAAACCCTAATATAAATACTCTCCACTCACTCCATTTCTCTCATTTTCACATATCTCACTCTCTCTACCTCCTTTATCTCTCTTCAATCCTTTCAAAAAAATAAAAACCAAAAAAATAATCCCTCATCACCTTCACCGGCCACCACCGCCTCTCACCACTTCCGCCACCCTCCTGCCACATCCTTCGGCCACCACCACATGCCACTCACCACTTCCGCCACCACCCCCGCCACCCCCTCTCACCGGCGAACCCCCACCCCCTGCACAGGCGACCCCTCACCCCCACCAAATCCCCCTGCCGCCACCTTCCTTCCTTCACACACCGCCACCCCCACACTCACTCCGTCGCCGCCCTCCGTCACTGCCCCATGTCACCTCCACCACCCCTCGCCGCCTCTGTTCTTCGTCCGTCGCCCCCCAACCTGCCACCACCAAACCTCCACACCGACGGCCCCAACCCTTCACAGGAACTGTTCTCATTCTTTTTTTGTTTTTTTTTTCAGATTTATACTATCATATTTTTAGTCCATTTTTTGAATCTTTTTTTAGATCTGAAAACAAGGTAAAAAGGTAAAACATACAACCACCACCATTTCAAAATTAGTTTTTTATTTTACAGATTTTCATATTTATTATGTTTTTTATTTTATTTTAGATCTCATTTTTTTTATATATGTCTTTTTTTTTTCTAGATCTACTTTGGTTTTTTCCAGATTTACATAGTTTTAGATCTTGTTTTTTATTTTTAAAATTTCTTAGGTTTTACTTTTTATTTTAATTTATATCTTGTTTTTGTTTTTTTTTTCTTTCTCAGATTTCTTATGTTTTTTTAATTTTTTTTAGATCTTGTTATTATGGGCTGAAGTTACACTTTTATGAACTAAAGTTATACTTTTATGAACTAAAGTTTCACTAGTATGTACTAAAGTTTCACTAATATGTACTAAAGTTTCACTAGTATGGACTAAAGTTTCACTAGTATGAACTAAAGTTTCACAATTATGTACTAAAGTTTCACTAGAATGTACTAAAGTTTGACTAGTATGTACTAAAGTTTCAAGTACTAAAGTTTGACTAGTATGTACTAAAGTTTTACAATTATGGACCAAAGTTTCACAATTATGGACTAAAGTTGCACTGGACTAAAGTTATCTTATTAAGGACCGAAGTTACTTAATTAATGACTATAGTTACATTAGTATGGACTGAAGTTACACTAGAAAAGACTAAAGTTACCTAAACATGAGTTACACTATAATTGACTAAAGTTACACAGTTAATAAATGAAGTTTCACTAATAAAGGTTAAAGTTACACTTATTAAAATATTAAAATTAATTCATATTTTAAGTTAAAGTTACGCAATTAAGAATTAAAGTTACACTCATAAAAAACTAAAATCACATAAATTTGTTTAAAAATTATATAAATTTAAATTTATATAGTCGAAATCACATTTTAATTTAAAGTTACAAAAATGATGGTTGAAGTTTCACTCTTAATGACTAAAGTTCGCCTCATAAAAAAACAAAAATCACATAAATTTGTCTTAAAATTACATAAATTCAAATTTATATAGTTTAAATCACATTTTGATTTAAAGTTACACAAAAAAAGGTTGAAGTTACATAAATAATTATTAAAGTTACACTCGGAATGTAGGTGAAAGTCATTAAAACCCACTCATTTGGTTCTAATCTTGTCCCTTCATTTTGTTCTAATCTTGTCCATTCATTTTTCTTTTAATCTTAGCCTTCCATCTTGTTCTAATCTTGTCCCTCCATCTCTTTCATCCAAAGGGCAAGATGAGGACTCATGGACTCAATTTTGAAGGTGGACTCATTATAACTTGCCTCTATATATATATATATATATATATATATATATATAGGGGCGGGATCCCATGCGAACTAAAGTACGATGCGAACTGTACGAACTATATAATCAGGAGGATTTTCTACGTACACAGCCAAATTTATAATAATAATAAAAACTTTTATTTATTGTTCTCTCCCCCCAAAGTAATAGTACTCCACATATTATCATTTACCCTACCTGGTACACTGTCTCATCCTTATCCACCACCACAACCCATTCGTCGCCGATAACCTCGCCGGAGCACATCGTACCCTTACGAAGACGCACCATCGGACCTTCTAGTTAACGCCGCCGATGAACCACCGTGCACTTTCAAACATTTTCGTCTGTGAATTTTTCCGAGAGGTCCGCCGTCGGCGTTTGGTTTTTGAAATTTTAGTTCAATTTTTATAGATCTATGAATCATATCTCGAAATTAGAGGAGGCCAAGGAAACGAAAGTAACTGCGAGGATAAACGCCAATTAGAGTGGTGAAGGTGTTTCCCGACTCGGTTAATTTTACGGCATACTGATCGATGTAGGTGACGGCTAGTGCTGGTGGGTTACAAAAATTAGGGATTTGAAAAATTGTGAAATTAAATCATAAGTAATGTTGGGTTGTTAGTCCTGGTGCTTGGTGAGTTTGTCTTATGGTAGTGGAATCATAGGTAGTGGTTTCTAGTGTCGTGTGATTTCATACAGGTTTTAGTGATGCTAAAATTTCTATGATACATTTCTAAGTAATTATGTGATCTAACTGTTTGTGTAGTATTCTTAGTAGATCTCAGAAAAATGACAAGCATAACCTGACAAGGAATCATTATATTTAATAGTATTATTATTATGTTATTATATTGTTAAAAGTCTCGCAAAAATGTGATGTAAGTTGATATAAGCTTTGAATTTTTTATCTCAATGAGATTTTATATTTGTTTACTCAATATGTTTACCATATTAGAAATAAATTTTCTTTGAACAAGCTAAAGGTATGTTTTTAGTAATTTTATAAAGTGTATCTAGCAAGGTAAATATATGTATTTAGTAATTGAAAGAAGTGTATGTAGCAAATTAAGGTAAATATGTGTATTTAGTAATTGAAAGAAGTGTATGTACCAAATTACAGATATGTATCTACCAATTTAAAGTAGCATATCTAGCAAACTAATGATATGTAAGTATGTAACTAGTAACTTAAAGGCGTGTATCTAGCAAGCTACAGATATGTATCTACCAATTTAAATGAGCGTATCTAATAACTTAAAGGAGTGTATCTAGCAAGCTAACGATATGTAGCTAGTAACTTAAAGACGTGTATCTAGCAAGTTCCATGTATTTACCTAGCAATTTAAAGAGGTATATCTAGCAAACTAAAGATATGTATCTAGTAACTTAAAGAAATGTATCTAACAAGCTAAATATATGTATCTACTAATCTAAAGGAGTGTATCTAGCAAGTTACACTAACAAGCTAAATATATGTATCTACTAATCTAAAGAAATGTATCTAGCAATTTAAAAAAGTGTATCTAGCAAGATAATGACATGTATCTAGTAACTTAAAGGAGTGTATCTAGCAAACTAAAGATACGTATCTAGTATTTTACATGAATGTATCTAATAAGTAAAGATATGTACTCTCTCCGCCCCGGTCAATTGTTGTCCTTTTATTTTGGCACAAAGATCAAGGAAAGAGTATGAGACCATTTGTGGTGATACTTGGTGGAAGCCAAGTGACCAATGCTCCCAAACAAGTATAACGTTTCTCATAGAAAATCTTCCTAATATACAAAGAACAATAATTGACTTAGACACCCAAAAAAGGAATAAGACAACAATTGACCGAGACATATGAAGTATCTAGTAATCTAAATGAGTGTATCTAAACTACATGTATGTATCTAGCAATTTAAATGAGTGCATCTAACAAACTAACGATATGTATCTACCAACTTAAATGAATGTATTTAACAACCTCCGTGTATGTATCTAGTACTCTAAAGATGTGTTTTGACAAAGTACAAATATGTATCTAACCATTTAAGAAGTGTATCTAACAACTTAAAGAAATCAAATAAAACAAAACCACTAACTAAATATTTCAGCAATTTTAGAGTGCAACACATATAGGAATGCTAAATACAACCAATTATAGGCTGTACTAACACTAAATACATCCCCAATTCCATTCATCATTGTTCACCTCTCTTACATTTCATTATAATACTTGTATAATTATAGCTCGTGTGATCGCATCGGTTGGTAGCTCCTTATTTGGTTATGATATTGGAGTTTCAAGTTTCAAATTCTTCTTCATTTCTTTCTTTAATTTAATTTCTCCCTTATCTAGGTCCTAATTATTAATTAGTTATATAGAATGAATAGATTGGGCTAATAGTTGTAATTCAATCGTCGGGCACAACTCCGGCAAACACGTTGATCACAGTTTTTTTTTTTCCAGCGTCACCTACTCCATCTTATCTTTCCTCATTGTCACACAATCACTCAGCCAACTCACCCACCACCGTCGACATCAAAAACGGAGATTTAAAAGCCAGATCTATAAGTAAACAATGCTAGGATTTAAAAGGATACTATTGAGAATTTTTTAGTGTCTGAGTGGTCGTACGTCGGTGTCGAGCCGCCGAGGAGTGACGAACGGTGATGGAGATGAGAGGAAAAAGGCGTGATGATGAGTAATGGATGCCGACGGAGTAGACACCAGGAATAAGTTGTCGGCGTGAGTCACCGGCGTCATTAACTACCAGCGGCGTCGGCGTTGAGTCGTTGACCGTGGTTGTGAGTCGTTGTTGACTATTAAGTAAATGGATATGCGAGAGATGATGAGAGGTAGCAGGTAGTGCCATGTTGGGGGTTTAGTTTATTTGGAATATAAGTCCCTGATTTAATTAGATCTAATGGTTCTCAATGAGTTCGTACGGTTCGCACCGTAAAATAGTTCGCACGAGATCCTATTCCTATAGAGTGAGCATCCGGTGAGTCTAGCTTCTTAGGTGAGTACGGTCCTATCAAGTAGGACCATTGGATCAACAAGATCCAAGAGCTGTTGTTCAGCCACGTCGCCCAAAAACAACCTGTCAACATAATAAAAGAGAAACTAAGTCGTCCAATCTTCTCACAATAATCATAAATTTTTCTCTCTCTACAATTTTACCCTCTCTCTTTCTCTTGTACCAGACAAACTAATTGCTCCAAAATCCCAAAACCCTAAAAATACCAAAAACACAAGAGCATATCTGTGAAAATAATTGAAGAACAAAATCAAACATGATTCTTATCATCTTTCTCCTTGGTTACACACAAACAAAGAGGTAAAAATCAACGTTATTTTTAATTTTTATCTTTGATTTAGATCTGTTTTGTTGTATATAATAAATGTTGATATTCAATCTGGTATCGTATGTGTTCATATTGTTATTGTTGATTGTTCATGCGATTAATGCCGATTGTAATGTTCATATTCTGGAAAAAGTTAGGGTTATGACATAATAAAATTGAGCATCAATTTTAATTTTTGTTTTCTTAATTTACGATTGATTTATGTAATAATTTGCGATTATATGAATTTTTAAATCGTATTATAATCTTATGTTTATTTGTTCGATTTCGGATCTATGTACGTGTTCATAATGTTTGACAAAAAGTTAAGGTTATGATATTGTGAAATTCATAACTGGATTTGTATTTAGGAAAATTAAAGGTATGCAGCGACGATTAGTTAAGCTAACCGTTGTAAATATAATCGACATATAGTGTAACATTATTACTGTAATATTGTTACTGTAATAATAATACAGTAATATGTGAACTGAAACTGAAATATTGAACTGAAACTGAAATGTTGTACAACATTGTATATTTGATGGTGTGTGATTTAACCAAATTAAATTTGATTGTGTACGTAACATTGTTATAAACCTACAAATGATGTTAATCACCAACGATGTCCCATCGGCTTTCGTAAATGTTTTAATTATTAATGATTCAATGTTTTGATTTGAATGTCAGGAAATTGAAGAAGGTTTGAGAAATCAATGAACGATGTACCTTGTTCCTGAATGATAGAGATTGAACTTGAACTACTGTTACAACATTGTACATTTGATGCTGTGTGTTTTTTCCAATTAAATTTGATTGCATAACATTAAAATAAACTCACAAATAATGTTAGGAAAATTGGAGGTATGCAGCGACGATTAGTTTTTTTAACTTCTGTAAATATTATCGACACATAGTGTAATATTATTACTGTAATATTGGTACTGTAACAATAATACAGTAACATGTGAGTTGAACTTGAAATATTAAACTGTTATAAACTCGTAATGATGTTGATCACCAATGATGTACCATCGGATTTCTTATATGTTTTCATTATTAATGATTCAATGTTTTGTTTTGAATGTCAGGAAATTGAAGAAGGTTTGAGAAATTAACCAACGACACAATAAAAGGTCGCTAAAGAGATATAGTATATACAAAAAGATTAAGACAAAGACAAATCGGTCATGAAGATAGGCGTTGGAAGACAATATTTGTGACACCCTCAAATTTGCGGAAAGAAAAAAAATAATTTAAATACATAAAAGATGAGAATACATAACGAAGGTGTCTGAAATAAAAAGGTTCAACAAAAAGGAAACAATATGATACAAAAGAAATATACAAGACGGGAGACATATCTCCCGTATAAATACGGAAATAAAAGAGTGTATAATAATATACAATCCTAAAGAACCGAATATAGGTCCAAGGTAAATACTTCGCTCGCTAGCTCGTCAATGTACCCAATGTATGCATCACAAACCTGCCAACCGCATTAAATATAAACACGGAAGCCACAGTCATTGGGGAGTAACTCCGAGTTCTCCCGCCACGAATGTCTAGTTTTTAATAAAACATGAATAACATAAAAGCAATGTATATTAAATATACAAAACTTTAACATATATGATATGCTTTGCAGGTTATGAAACAATTAACTAACATATAACCTATCATATGAAAGCTATCATGTGAATCCGGTAATAAAACATAACACGAGGTAGGGAAGCTGGTATGCTGGCTCAGCGGTTACCATGTAACATGGCCCTGATACACTCAAACCCTAATCAACACGTAATCATGTGAATCAGTTAACAAACGGTAATCCAAACTCTATCAACCTTAGCCGGCTTGCATCTCACCTTCTAAGATTCATAGAATCATACAAACAGGAAAGAC